>JAPQWV010001589.1:0-81000 GCA_027422505.1 Craterostigma plantagineum
GTTCCCGTAAAGACAAACGGTTTATTTCCCTCTGTGTTGAACGTGACTGTCTTATGATTACAATCGATCACAGCCCCATACTTAGACAGCCAGTCCATTCCTAGGATCACTTCATAATCGTTTATAGGTATAACTATAAGGTCTAGGGGAGTTCTCTATCATTCACTAACACTGGACATTCTCGTAAAACTAAATTAGTTCGAGTCGAAGCTCCATGTGGAATGGTTACACTATACTCACAGTCGGATTGTTGAGGCGTAATCCCGAGTCTCGTCATGTACTTAGATGATGCAAATGAATGTGTGGCTCCTGAATCTATTAATATGCATGTCGAGATATGATGGATAGATAGGGTACCTGCTACTACTGATGGGCCTGTCTCCGCCTCTTCTGATGTTATCGTATAAACTCTGACAGGTACTGTTGGTGGTCTGGCATGTACAGTCGTTTGACTCCCAGATGCTTTTCCAGGGCATGCTCTCCGATTTTCCACACCTAAAGCTGCTAGCATTTTCTGAGAAGCAAATGCCCGTATGTCGTCGAGTGCACTTCAGGCAGATTGGTGCCATCGGGGGTCTCCCCTGGTTCGGGTTAAACTGCTGAGGCAGTCCGGGTTTGTTATGAAAATTAGGCCTTGGGCTTTTTGAGACAAATTGCTTCTTTTGGCTTCCTCCACTCCACTGTGGCCCTTGTACGAACTTCCGTTTTGCTTCTTGGGCTCAGATGATTCTGATTTGCGCTTGCTCAGCCACTAAAGCGCGTTAAGCAACTTGAGCATATGTAACTCCTTGAAGCCCGGCCATATTTACGTCTCGGTAAAGTTCTGGCTTCAGGCCTTCCAGGAAGCGTTCAACTTTTAATGCATCCTTGCTCACCATATGAGCTGCAAACCTGGACAGCTGTTCAAATTTCCAGATATACTCCGCCACTGTCATCGGGCCCTGGCGCAAGTTAATGAACTCGTTCATTCGTTGGGCCCGTACTGGAGCGGTGAAGTACTTACTCCTAAATAGTTCCTTGAAACGATCCCAACTCATTGTAAGAGGGTCTTCAATGGCTAAGATTGTGTCCCACCAGTGACCTGCACTCCCTCGCAACAGGAATGCAGCGCATAGGACCTTCTCTTCTTCGGGAATTCTGCTATACTGGAACATGCTCTCTAAGGTCCTTAGCGAGTTTTCGGTCGAAGTTGGGTCAATCGCATCTTCGAAAGTTGGAGGATTTAACTTCTGAAATCTTTCTACTACTATCTTTATTCTTTCGGCTTGAGAAAGCCCACTACTTTGATGTCCGCCAGTGTTCCGTTGCTGAATTAGTTCTTGAATCTGGGCGGACTGCTGACGCAGTAGTTCAGTAAGTTGGATAATCGTCGTGTCGCGATTATCAGTTGGTATCTCGGGTTCCTTGCCCGATTGGAACTCCCACTGCTATCACCTCTTGTTCTACCCATTCTTATTTACCCTGATAATCCCTACGGCCAATAAATTATGCAACGCAAACAAGAACTCACCGTAATAGAAACTTACTAGCAAGGCCGCTTCCGTACTTTTGAGTGTGTGTGTACATGAACAGTCTACAGAAACTTCAACCGAAGCTCTGATACCACCTGTGGCGCCCCGCCATATACTTACAAATTCTAACGCTAACTTACGTGGCTAATGTCAATATGAAATAATTAATACGCGAAAATGTGGGTAAAATTTTTCCTTTTATATAAAGAAATTCGTTTTGTACAAGTCATAATATTGCTTCCAACCTAATTACATAGGATGGTTCCTAATTGCAACAAAAGGAATCCTAACTTTCGCCCCACGGGTCGCATTCATGTACACACCATCCTCAAAAGTCACTGGAAGCTTCAAAAGATAGCATTGCTGTCGTAAGCGACAACGTACTGTGGTCGCGCGTACCTACAACACATAAAATATGGGATGAGCTATAAAGCTCAGTAAGTAGGAATGATGCATGCCGTGCACGTGTCTCATTTGCAAAGGCATCCGCGCCAATGCATTCAGACCCTAATAGGATCAAACTAAATCTCATATCTCTCAGGGCCCTCGACTGACATACTATGCATCATTTTCAGAGCTCAATTTCAATAAGGACAATGGTCCAGCAATCCACAAAGGGTGATGAACCATAAAATACCAGTCACGCATTTCGGCCCAATTCGCGCTGGGATGCATGACGGCCTGCCATTCGGCCCAATGGGTACTTGTTGTTCCGCGGACGCTCACGCTGGTAGCCCACTTCGGGGTCGCCAACGCTAGAGAAACCCTCGGTGTCGCTGCCACCCTCGAATCGCCTCCTCCAGGTCGCACCTACCGCAATTCAGGCATTCTGCCCAAATAATAAAAATATATCCGACGACGTACCGGATCGTCATGGTGTCATAGAAGCAGTACTCAACTGTGAGTCGACATCAGATGCCTATATTGGCAAATATCCATCGCTTTCAAGCGACATTATATTATATGCTGATAAACGTATTTTTAATACGTTTATTGTTGTGTTTATTTGGGTAATAATAAGAAATTATTGGTCATTCCATGCATTTATTGGCTTTATTTACACCTATTTAAATATTGTAGGACCTTTGAATGATTATCGAGCGAAAAGGAACGAAAATGAGGCGAAAACGACGCAAAAAGGACCAAGTATGAAGCTACCAGTCACCGTTCACGGCCGTGAATCACTTCGCAGGAGGCCGTGAACATGGGCAGTGAGTTTAAGAGACATAAGCCTTTAGTGTCACGGCCGTGAGCTCCCTTGCACGAAGCCGTGAATGTGGACAGAGAGTTCAAGGAAAGCGTCACGGCCGTGAGCTCCCTTGCACGAAGCTGTGAACCTGGGAGTAGCCCAAAAGTCCATAGTCACGGCCGTGAACTCTTATGCAGGAGGCCGTGAACCTGGACAGAGAGCGAAGATGGAGAAACCCTCAAGTGTCACGGCTAGGGTGAGCGGGGTGAGGTTAGGGCGGTTTTTATCGAAATTTTAACCCGACCCGATGTATTGCGGTTTTTCAAAATATACCCCAAACCCGATCATAAAAATTGTAACCTGATAGATTGCGGTTAGCTTGGGTGCGGTTGGGTTGGGGCGCTTTTTGTGGTTTTTTTATATATTTTTTATCATAACGAAAAATTAAGTGTAAAATTCTTAAGTATTGATAGAGCAAAAACATATACCAACCTATTTACCAATATAAAATTTTATATACAAAAATGATATTATCATAGTATCAATAATAGTAATAAATAATAAGTCCGATAAGAAGCTTGATTAAAAGCTCATATTCCTTGGCCGGCTTTTGGTAAGCAAATAAAGCAAGGGCTTATTTTTTATTTAAATTTTACCTAAGAAGAAATAAATGTTTTGATTTTAAAATTTAACTAGCCTTCTATAAACTGCAAGTATTATAATTGTTTATCTCAAGTACGATAAACGAGGAGAGCTGCATTGGATAGACACAGTTTTTCTTCATTACATAATATTTTATTTTATTTTATTTTTAAAAAGCATCATTTAGAACTTAGATCATGCAATGTGTGTGACGAGGTCATGTCCTTGTATCTAATTTTCCTTTGGAAGAAAAAATTTTGGTTCAATGTTTTAACTCGCCTTCTATAAACTTAAGTGTTATAGTTGTTGATTCCAAATCCGAATAAACGAGAAGGGTTACATTGGATAGCACATAAATTTTTTAACTATATAATATTATTTGTTCTTTAGAAAAAACTCATTCAGAACTTAGCTTTACGCAACTTGTTATGATGAGTCGCTGTCACTGTATCACTAGTAAAAAAATAATTAATATTTTTTTGCCTTAACTACTATTACGAGTTATATCTATTACTTTATGAAATATCGAATAAAATATAGCAAAATTTATTACATTTTTAAATGCGGTTGGGTGCGGTTTTAGCGGTTTTAAAAATATAAAACCAAACCCGATTGCAAAATATGCGGTTTTATATTTTAAAACCCGAACCAACCCATCAAATCGCTAACCCGACACTTGCGGTCTGGGTTGGGTTGGGTCGATTGGGTGGGGCGGTCCGACGGGTTAAACGCTCACCCCTAGTCACAACCGTGATTCAAGATGCACGTGGCCGTGACTATTTTCAGAAAGTCAATATTTAGGGTTTAAGCCGTCTTCACGGCCGTGAATCATGTTGCACGAGGCCGTGAATTATGCCAGAAAGTCAAGAAATAGGTTTTTGAGCCTCCGTCACGGCCGTGAAGGCCCATTAAGAGGCCGTGAACGTGCCAAAATTCAGGTTTTAGCCCATTTTCGAAGCATAAAAAGGGGATGCTCCTTAGAACTGAAAAACAACTGGATAGGGACGAAAACTTAGAGCAAAGAAGAGAAGAAAGAACACTAGAAGCAGTTCCGTGATTCGGAGAAGCTCAAGGGACGATCCAACAACGAAGCTACGCTCATACGATCGAGGAACGAGAGCTCCACCTCGGAAACGCCATATCACTTCTTAGGGAAGTTTTTATGAGTTCTCTATCCTCGTTTCTCTTAAATCTCGTTGTTGTGACGTTCAATATGAGTAGCTAATCCTCTTGTGTGTTTGGGAGTAGATGAACGTTGGGATATGTCGTAGTTAAGGCGTAGGATAATCGTGAACACTTGTATTCGACTATTTATCGTTCTATGATATTGTTTCTTCGTATCAATATGTCTATGTGTTGATATGAATGTGTGGTATATCGCTTAGGGTGACAGCTAAATAGCGATCAAGCCGTTCGTAGACATTAGGATTCGAGTATAGGGCGACACCAAATACTCGATCCTCGCCATCTAGGAATCGCTAAACTTAGATTCCCACGAATGTTTAGGGCGACAGCAAATCCGCGAGTGTAACATCCCGTCCCATACCGGGTGTCACTGTAGCATCCGTCCCTACCGGGACCTATGGGGTTGGCCCACTACACTCCGACTGATAGTCTGGCCCCACTGTACCACCACTTAACCTTTCAGCGTGCTTCGTCCTCGCTCACACGCACCCTGGGCAAACTTCCCAGGGGTCACCTATCCTAAGATTGCTTCAAGTCAAGCACGCTTAACTTCGAAGTTCTTTCGGATGGACTCCCGAAAAGGTAGGTCGACCTTGGTGATATGAGTAGTACTATCAATTCTTTTATACGATTCTTAGCCTGACACGCCCATACATTGTCAGTCTCAGGATCCCCTCTCATTCGGGTGTCGGATCGGTTCGTTCATGTACCCCTTCGCCTAGAAGCCTGCCAGGAGCCGCTCCTTGTCCGTGCATCTCTTTGACACCGGCGATCACTCCCCGCCCTCGTCGGCCCCGGGCGTCACATGCCCACCAGCTTCCGCCTGGTTCGTCCCCGAACCAGCACCGTACTGCGAGAGGTTGCTCTGATACCACCTGTAACATCCCGTCCCATACCGGGTGTCACTGTAGCATCCGTCCCAACCGGGACCTATGGGGTTGGCCCACCACACTCCGACTGATAGTCTGGCCCACTGTACCACCACTTAACCTTTCAGCGTGCTTCGTCCTCGCTCACACGCACCCTGGGCAAACTTCCCAGGGGGTCACCCATCCTAAGATTGCTTCAAGTCAAGCACGCTTAACTTCGAAGTTCTTTCGGATGGACTCCCGAAAAGGTAGGTCGACCTTGGTGATATGAGTAGTACTATCAATTCTTTTATACGATTCTTAGCCTGACACGCCCATACATTGTCAGTCTCAGGATCCCCTCTCATTCGGGTGTCGGATCGGTTCGTTCATGTACCCCTTCGCCTAGAAGCCTGCCAGGAGCCGCTCCTTGTCCGTGCATCTCTTTGGCACCGGCGATCACTCCCCGCCCTCGTCGGCCCCGGGCGTCACAGCGAGTGGGTAGGAAATTACTGCGATTTAGTCGGTTTTCACGTAGGAACGATATTCCGTAACTTTAGCCGACAGCACCTAGCGGGATTCGAATCCCGAACACATATTTGTCATCTTAAGTCACTCTTATTACTTCTAGTTGTGTTCCTTAGTCTTCCGATCCTTTAAGTTGCTCTGTTAAGTTAGTTCATAGTATAAACAAATCCTACTATTTTATTTAGCCTAAATATCGATTCGATAGGTTAATACTAGTATTCATTTTATTCCTCGTGTTCGATACTCGGATATTCACTATAGCTATATTACAAACGATAGGTACCCTGGCTATCGCGCGTGATTCTAGTTATAATATATTCGTTTTGATTATTACTTGACGTACTCGCACGATCTTTTATTTAAACATACACGCACGCGATCATATGCATACGCTCATCTCACCATTCTCATGCATGTCGTGTATGCACGTGTTCATGCTCATGCGAACAGTACTAAAATTCATGCCATGTCATCACATGTAGCAAATAATTCACATAACCTCATATAAACAGATAGCCGCGTAATTCACGTTCGTACAAACAATTTATGTGTTGTAGTTGAAATTCCCACTTACCTGTCGTCCGGGAATTATTTACTACTGATCCGGCGAAATCCAAAATTTCAACCTTAAGCATAAAATTAAAAGGTCAGTATACTATCTAATATATTTAACTATCTAGTTCTCGTATTTCCTAAATATTGAAATATCAGGTATGGAATTGTATTAGATACATAGCCATTTAAAAGGATTTGCTAAGTTAAGTCAGACCCGCGAACTAGTTTAATTTCTCCTAACTTCGCGAACCACTCGAAACCCTTATTTTAATTCGTGAACTTTCCATTTCACGAAGTCTTCGCGAATTTATCCAGTTCGCCAACTTGATATCATTCGTGAAATTCATGGCCTAATATATAATTCGCTAAGTTTATATAATTAGTGGCATTACACCTCACAATTCGTGAAGTTCCCACTCCTCACAATTCGTAAAGTCACTTTTAACTCGTGAGGCTCACTACAGATATAGCTAAGCTTACATAGTGCATGACATTATTTTATTCCTTTAAGCCTCGTGGCCTTTTCATAGTGCATACACAAACCTCAATTCGTGAAAGTGCTAGTCATTTGCTAGACATTATTATATTTGCATGTACGTATAATATTATTTTATTTGTTTAGGTTGCTTACGCAATTCGCAATTCTCTCAATTGGTGACCTTTGTTTTTTTTTTTTTTAACTGTCCCGAGGCATTCCCACACAGCCTGGCTATGGGCTAGCTAGCCCCTGCCAGCCGTGGGCCTTATAACGCCACACAGACTTTGGCAATGCGGGGGCTATTAGCGCAAATTCGTGAAACTCATTGTATAATTATATAATTTACTAAGCTTACCAAGTTCGTGAAAACCATTGACTTATACTTAATTTGTAAACTTTTTAGGGTTCGTGAAACTTACTTTCACGACTCCAAAACATCTTTAACATTTAGGTTTCTTGAAACCCTCGATCAAAATTGTTTCCTCCAAGAACAGTATAAATTTTATAAGAACTTCAAATATATTCAAATTTTCAGAAAAAATCACTCATATATTAACATTAAATCTTATCAAAACAAATCACCAAACCTTCAATTAAAAGGGTTATTTATTTTTAAAGAACACTACAGATATCGTATAAACTTCATAAAAATTTGATTAGATTTAAACCAATGAAAATTCAAACATGAAAAACTCAAACAAGTGTAACTCGTCGTGCCTACTAATTAGTATAACATGCTAAGTTATAAACTTTTAGGATGAAAAGGAAATCAGAGTAAAAATTATACCCTTTGAAGTGTTGGCGTGGCAGCGGACCGGGTCGAATAATAATGCGGCTAATATTTGAGCAATTAAAGATAAAAGTGGACACCGAGATTTAACGTGGAAAACCCCCAAACAAATCGGGGTAAAAACCACGGGTAAGGAAGAAGAATCCACTATAGGAGAAATATAGGAGTTACAACCTCTCGTACTACAAAGGAGAAAACCCTCAATATCTCTCTTTATAGTCGGAGAAAATACCCGACAAACTCTCTATTATTTTCCCTCTATTTTCTCTCCTCTCACTGATCCTTTGGATTTCTTATGTGGGATGCATTTTGTACTGGCCGAGCACCTGAATTTATAGGCAAAGATGCCACATGTGAACCAAGGAAAATCTTCAGCACACCATCGCATGAATTCTTCATTTCCCACGTTGATTGCAACTTTGAACCATTCAAACCCATGTGCCTAATATTTTAATATGTCGACAATCTCCCACTTGAAGATTTGATTGAGGATCAATCATATCTTCACACCATTCTTTCTCCCTTGCCATTCATGTTGCTTACGTCTGCGCTAGGCCACTTGAGGAACGACAGGAAACGAACTTATCTGAGTCAACGTTCTCTCTGACAGTAAAGTCTGCTCCCCCGTAACATAATGCAACATATGAGGTTCCTCTACATAATAGGATCCTCTTTACCGTGCTCCAATGCTCTTTGCCCGGATTCGCCATGTACCGACTTACTACTCCCACTGCATGTGCAATGTCTGGTCGTGTACAAATCATCGCGAACATAAGACTTCCCACCGCTGATGCATACGGTACTCGAGACATCTCCATCCTTCCCTCTTCGCTGCTAGGACTCCTGGAGGATAACTTGAAATTAACATGAAGTGGGGTAGAAATTGGCTTACCTTCTTGCATATCGTAGCGTTGCAAGACCTTCCTCAGATAGTTCTTCTGGGAGAGCCAAATCTTCTAGTTATTTCTGTCTCGGTAAATTTGCATCCCTAGAATCTTGTTTGCTGGTCCCAAGTCCTTCATTTCAACCCTAGCCAACTGTGCCTTGAGTTCTTCAACACGATCTTTGTTGGGGCCTGTTACCAACATGTCGTCAACATACAACAGTAATATGATAAAATCATTTTCACCAAACCTCTTGAAATATGCACAAGGGTCTGCATTTAATCTGTTGTATCCAAGGCTCATGATGAAGGAATCAAATCTCGTATACCCAACACCTCGGCGCCTGTTTGAGACTGTATAGAGATTTGTTCAACCTGCAAACCAAGTTCCGTTTTTCTTTGTCTTCAAAACCTTCCGGTTGGAGTATATAAATCTCTTCTTCAAGATTTCCATGAAGAAAAGCCGTCTTCACATCTAGTTGCTCTAGATGTAGATCGAATGTAGCACACATCGCCAGGAGTATCCGAACAGTCGTCAATCGAACCACATGTGAGAATATCTCGCTGAAGTCGATGCCTTCTTTCTGAGCGTAACCTTTAACCACCAGTCGTGCACGAAAGCGCTCTGGTGCTGCTTCAGAAGAATCTTGTTCGACAGACTTCCCTTTCACCTGAATGGTCGTAGTCTTTGAACTTCCCTTTGTAGTGCTATCATTTCCTCCGATTATTTTATCTTCTAAAAAGATAACCTCCCTGCTGATGACAACCTTGTGGGCAGTGGGATCCTACAGGCGATACCCCTTCACACCATCAGCAGACCCCAAGAACAAACACTTCCTGGACTTCAGATCCAGCTTCATAGTTTCTTGGGCGTTGTACATCACGTACACAAGACTTCCAAATACATGGAGTTTGGAATAATCCGCTGGCTTTCCGGTCCACATCTCCATCGGCATCTTCTGATCAATTGTCGTTGACGACGACCGATTGATCACGTAGCAGGCGGTGTTGACTGCTTCTGTCCAGTATGATTTATCCGGACCTGCAGCTCCCAACATGGCTCTTGTCCTCTCCAACAGAGTCCTATTCATCCGCTCCGCCACTCCATTCTGTTGTGGAGTATATGCCGTGGTACAGTGCCTTTTGATGCCTTCTCTTTTACAAAAGCTATCAAAATTCCGGCCAGTATATTCTCCTCCATTATTAGTCCTCAATTTTTTTTTCCGTCTGTCAGCGTGGCTGGTTTTCCACCGATAGCCTCCAGACAACCGTCCTTCCTCAAGATCGCCTTTATCTTTAATTTCCACAGTGAGAAGTTTCTCCCGTTGAACTTCTACCTGAACCTCTGCCTATCGAAATTCATCAATATAAACAATCACAGAATATACGAGCTGAACGTTAATAAATTTAGGGTTTTCGATACATGATAATTCTTGGAAAATCCATTATAACCAATGTTTAACCATATATTAGGGTCATGTTAAACTCATTGAAATACTAAAGATAACCCAAGAATAGCTTTGTATGTTAGAAATTTTCATACCTTGCTTGAAGATTGAATTTCGATGTTATGAATGCTCAAGATTTTCTCTCGTCTCTTTACAGATTTCCTTCCTTTCTAACAATTGCTTTACTCCAAGTTTCGTTAATTACATGGTTTGGAGATATATACTAAAGTTTCGATTTTATCCATTTGACAAGACTAGATGTTGACGTGAACTTTCCCAAACCTTAAGTAACATTTTTATTCTTATCTCTAATAAATTGGGCTTGAGTTTGAAAACTAGGTTTAATCCAATTTATTTAGTCCCATATAATACATCTAGCCAATTATAAGTTCTATCTAATTATTTGGTGAAATTTCGAAATAATATTTATTGAAATTTATACCTTAGTCTCATAACTTCAATTTTCTTTTTTTTACCGAACCTCCTAATTTACAAAATCAGAAAATTCAAGACTGATTACATCGAATTCCCGTATTAAAATTTACGGGTATTACAAATATGTCTAGTGTTAAAATGAATGTGTGGAAAATTGTTTAGGGCGACAGCTAAACAACGATTAGGCCGTTCGTCGAATATAGGATTCGAGTATAGGGCGAAAGCAAATACTCGATCCTCGCCGTTAGTAATTACTAAATTTTACATCCACGCGAGCGTTTAGGGCAAGAGCAAATTCGTCAGTAGGTAGGAAATTACTGCGATCTAGTCAAGTATCACGTAGGAACGACATTTCATTGTCTTAATCGATAATACCTAGCGGAATTCGAATCTCGGGTACATCTTTATCATTTGAAAGTACTCTTGTTAGTTTAGGCGTATTCTCTTAATCTCTCACTGATTTAGGAGTGATCTGTTAGGATAGTTCGTAAAACAATCTACGCGCTTTATTTAGGTTAGATATCGAGTCGATAGGTTATTACTAGTAATCAGTTTATTCCTCGCGTTCGATACTCGTTTACTCACTTTACTGCCTACAAACGATAGGTCCACTGCCCATCACACGTTGGTGATAGTAATTAAGTATTCGTTTTATTTTGTCACTTGTCGCACTTTTTTTTGGAAGATTTCACTAAACGAAAGAAACAGGAGTACAAAGACAGCGTACATGATAACGCTCACGACGCAACAAGCGGTAACAGACTACCGACCAGACAGCACAACAAAACCAAAAACAGCCCCGACACCAACCAGGTCCCTACAAGACCAAGCCAACAAGAGAGAAAAACACCAAACAAAAGGTAACAAAGGCACGGAGGTGTCTCAATCCAAACCAATCAACAGGAATCTGGCACCAGTTGTAGTGCCAGCAGGGCAGTCGGTTGAAGTGCGAAGAAGTGCCAGAGCACAGCGGATGACAACTTCAGTGCCGAGGTTGTCAAAAAGAAGGTAGGAAGCGCAGCAATTGCGTCCGCAAGTCTGGTCGGGGGGGAGGCGTAGACGCCTACTCCTGTTTCTTTCCGCCAGGGACCCAAAGCGGTCCGCCACAAGTAAGATCGAGGGGCAGCCAGTCGCGTTCCAAGCCTCGGACGAGTGGTCCAAAAAGCAAGCTGCAAAACCACACACCAAACCAACAGACAACCAGAAGAGGCAAAACGCGGGACAAAGGTGGATTAAAAGGAGACAAAAGGGAGGGTACTTCCCCAAGGCAGCGCGAATCACATCTCAGCCCACCAAATGCGACATCCAACTCGAGGGAGCAAAGGGCTGGCCCAACTCGAACCTGAGAGTCAAAGCAGCAAACAACCCAAAAATCCTCCCACCAATCTACCAAGTAATGCGCCACTTCCGCCGTAGGGCAGAGATTTGGAGCGCATACTTGGAAGGGAGGGTAGAGAGACGTAGGCAAAGTGTCATTTCAATATCAGTGATAATGTGACCTGGCTGTCGTCGTCGTCCATCGTGCCATCTTTTGTTGCGCTCCATCCACAGGTGGTAGACCAGTGATCCTAGAGCATGTCGCGGTCCCAAGTTGGCTAAGTGTTTACCCCTCCAGCGTTGGGCCGCCCACCTGATACCAGCGGTCCAATCCCTGTTAGGCCAGCCAAAGCACAATTTCCGGCAAAGAAGGCGTAGGCATCGTCTGGAAAAGGGGCACTCAAAGAAGAGATGCCGAGTAGTTTCGATCTCCTGGGTGTCGCAGAGGAGGCAGGATGAGCTCCCAGCCTTGGCCGCAACCCACGGCTTATCTCTTGTCGCAAGTCTGTCTCTGATGGCAAGCCAAAGGATGAATTCATATCTTGGGATGGAAATAGGGCCGCCAAAAAGGGAGTTCCATGAGACTCTGGGTCGTCGAAGGCGGATGTTCTCCCTAGCCGAACGAGTAGAGAAGGTACCGTTCGGGGAAGCGCTCCAGATAACCTTGTCTTCCTCACTTGGATTAACCTGCGGAAGTAAAGGCTCAATGTCCATGTATTCCGTGGAGCTACGCGCAGGCCAGCACCAACCATCCTCACGAATCACTTTACTAAGCTTAGAATCAAGGGGAATGCCCATGATCATGGGGCCACGAGGAAATCGATCAATCAGGGGCCCTTGAAGGAGCCACGGATCGGTCCAAAGTCTAATCGAGGAGCCATTCCCAATGCTGAAGGTGATGAGTGGGCGGATGTGATTGCGGAGCTTAAGAAGCTGCCTCCAACTCCACGAAGTGCGGGATGAGGGCCTAATAGTCCAAAGCGAAGTATTACGGAGTCGCGTCTGCCGAATCCAAGAGGCCCATATGGAGGAGGTCTCGCCACTTAGAAGATTCCAGAGAAGTCGCAGCAGGAGGGCCTTATTATCAGTATCGATAGGTCGAATCCCCAAGCCGCCTTCATCCTTCGGGAGACAGATATCGACCCAGGCCACTTTAGCAGAAGAGCCGTTCCAAAGGAAGTTCCTGAGTTTAGTCTCGATGCTCTTAATGATACCTTTCGGGAGAAGGAAGACGCTCGCCCAATAAGTATGGAATCCAAGGAGGACCGATTTGATGAGTTGCGTTCGACCCGCATATGATAGGGAAAGGTTAGTCCAAGAGCCCAAGCGACGATCAATGCTACTGAGGAGAGGAGCGCAGTCCGCAATACTAAGCTTCGAGGTGATAAGGGGGACCCCAAGGTAACGAACCGGGAGAGATCCGATAGGGATGCCCATAACCGCCTGGAGCTGGCCCTTAAGGCGATCCGCTCTTTTTGAAATGAACATTTCGCTTTTCTGGAGATTGGTCTGAAGGCCAGATAGCGCAGCGAACTGTTCAATGCAGCCTTTGAGGACGGTAACCGACTCAATATCAGCGTGCGAGAAGAGAAGGATGTCATCCGCAAAGGAGAGCATGAAAAGCCTAGTGGTATCGCATTTCCAATGGTAGCGGAACCCGGGGTTGCAGCGAATTCCATCAGTGATAATGCCGTGCAACACCTCCATCACGAGCGTGAAGAGGTAGGGTGAAATGGGGTCGCCCTGTCTAAGGCCTCGTCGCCCTTTGAAGTAACCCTCCGGTCTGCCATTGATGTTGATCGAGTAATAAGGTGTCGTGAGGCAAGCGCGGATCCAGCCCACAAAAGTGCTATGGAAATTGAGCGCTTCCAGAGTCCCGAGAATGAAGTCCCACTCGACACGATCGTAGGCTTTAGCGATATCTATTTTGAAGGCGACACGTTCAGGAAGACCAACACTGTTATACCCATGGCAAACCTCTTGTGCTAAGAGTATGTTATCTGAAATACGCCGGCCGGGAATGAATGCTGTTTGCGTCGGGTGGACAAGACGGCTGAGGTATCCCTTCAGTCGATTGGCAATAACCTTGGAAATTATTTTGTAGAGCACGTTGCAACAGGATATAGGTCTGAAATCTTTGGCGAAACGCGGGCTGTCGCTCTTTGGTATGAGAGTAATGAGGGTCGAGTTGAGCTCCTTCAGAAGCAGCCCCGTACGGAAGAACTCTTTTATGGCACTGGTAATTTCGGATCCAACAGTGCTCCAAGCATGTTTGAAGAAAGCCGCTGAAAACCCGTCTGGACCCGGGGATTTGTTGTCGCCCATAGAAAAGAGAGCACTCTTTATCTCATCGTCACAAATCGGTTGAATCATCGCTAAAGCCTCGTCCATGCCAAGTTTCCTTTCTACGAATGGAGCGAGCATGGAGGCGGTGACAGGGTGCATATGGGTAGACTGGCTAAGCAGATCCGTATAGAAGCGAACCAGTTCGGAGCGTACAAGAGCGTCACCCTCAAAGATGTCCCCCATGTCATTCTCAAGGTAGAAAATCCGGTTGGTAGCCCGTCGGGTGGCCACTTTCTTGAAGAAGAAGGAGGTACATTGGTCCCCATCCTTGAGCCACGCCACTTTGGCTCGCTGAATGAGGGCCTCGTGTTCCATTTCCACAGCTCTGGCGTAAGCGAACCGGCACCGTTTTTCGAGTAGGAGGAGGTTGTGGTCCATAGGATGGTGGACAGCCATATCCTGGACAGTATCGAGGAATCTCTTAGCTTCAAGAGTGTTGTGGTTCAGATCTCCCTTATCTCTTCGAAGGCGTTTCATAGCTTGCTTAACGCCCTTGAGTTTCTTAACCACAGAATACATGGGGTAGCCAGTCACAGGGTTGCTCCACGCTTCTGCAACCAAAGAAGCAAATCGAGGGTCCTTAGTAAGGAAATTGTCAAAGCGGAAAATAGGACCCGTAGCTCGCGCCGGACTATTAACCTCCAGAATGAGAGGTGAGTGGTCTGATGTAGAGGGGAGAGCGCATCGATAGGCTAGGTCACCAAATCGGGTAAACCAAGAGGGGTTTCCCACCATTCTATCTAGTCTACGCCATATAGCCGTAACACCGCTTTGTTGGTTGTACCAAGTGAAGGGTGCACCAATCCGAGGTAATCCAATCAGATCTGAGGCCGTGAAACACGCTGCCATATCAGGGCAGCCCCCCCCCGGGTTGCCTCCCCGGGCTTCAGTGTCATCCAAAATCGCATTAAAGTCCCCCATCACCACCCACGGACTATCCACCCGAGCCCGCGACGTCTCAATAAGGTCTTCCCATAAACTACGCCTCTCCGTACGTAGATTCTGCCCATAGATGAATGAGATGTAGACAACCTGGCTGTCTTCCAAAATTAGGGCTTTACAGTGGATGGCTTGCGGGTTATGCGCCTCAATAGTGACATTCACAGATCGATCATCCCATCCAACCCAGATACGAGAAGCAGGCCCATTCTCGTAGTCGTAAAACCAGTTCCAGTCGCTAATAGATTGAGTAATAGACGAAGCGTTCTGCTCAGAGACTCTCGTTTCAACTAGACCAATAATTTTCAGCCTATTCTTAGTAACCAACTCCCTCACCGCCCATCTGTGGTCTACCCTATTTAGACCACGTGTATTCCAAACGGCGCAAGGGATCATGGGGAACCTATCAGAAGGGCTGCTGTAGGACCCTCGGTACCGGTGTTATCCCATTCTAAATCAGCTAGGACTGCGAATGGGTTACAGTCCGTGCGTTGAGAAGTATTCTGGGCAAAGCTAGTCGAGGGTTCTTGGTCGGTCGTCCTAGATGGTGTGTGGCTGTCCCGAGGCCTATGTTCCTCGGATATCGACGTCGTGCTAGCTTCCCGAAGGGCCTCCTTTCCTTTCTCCTTGGTAGTTACACGGTGCCATCGCAAGCTTGCTTGTGGCCCGGCAGAATTATCAAGCCGCACACTTTGGTTGGCCTTGGTTGGTGCATGCGGCCGAGGCGGTTCATCTCTCCTAGTGGCCGGTTTTTGGGTCGCGCTAGATTGCTGCGGCCTTTGAGGTGTTTGGTTCTTAGGGCAGGTTCCAGCTCCGTGGGTCCACGAGGCGCATGTCGGGCACTTTTTGGGCTTCCACTCATATTCAACCGTAATGGGCACCACAGTCGAGTACCCCCCCTCCTTGCAAGGAAAACGAACATTGAATTGGTCTTCGAAAGGCGCCTCAAGAGATTTTTCAATGCAGACTCTGGCATATTCAAGTCTCTCAACTCTAGCCGTCATGGCATCAGCGAAAAGGGTTTGCCAAGAACACTCGCCACAATTCCAAGCCCATCTTGGGTCCATAACTCTGAGGGTACGTTACGTAATCTAACCCAAAGTGGGACCACTTCATGCTGCTTCTTCTCAAATGACATACCGATTCTCCAGGATTCGAGGAAAAGGGGTTGACCTTGCATGAGCCAAGGTCCGCCTTCCAAAACCGCCGCACATGAGTCGGCATTCCCAAACCTAAACGTGAAGAAGCCATTGATGGTCGTACGAACTTCAACTAGGTCTTTCCAAAGGCCCCGAGCAAAACGTTCGACATGAGGGAAGAATGGTCTCTTTCCCAAAAAATACCCAACGAGGGTATGTTCCCATCTAGTTGTTCCTCGTTGAATCACTTCCCATGGTGGCCGAGCTTCAGCAACTCCTTCATTCATCGTAGGTGGGGTATAGGAGAGGGTAAGCCGTGTTGGACTCGGCTGTCGTGGCGGATTGCGGTTGCTGGCAGTTCCTTGTGTGATGGCCGCGAAGGAGGGTGTAGAGCTCTCACCAATGTGCTGACGTGTAGGTGTCATAGAGGGGGAAGGTCTGGATATTTCCGCCGTAACTTCAGTGCCATCCATCGTAGAAACCCTAGTGTTATTGGACATAGTTGGTGCCAATCCTCCCCTCAACAGTGGCTGTTCTGTGGTAGTGCCATCCACCCCGATCGGCCCTGAGCCTGAGACCTGTGGAATAACAGTCCGGCTAGGGAGACGGCGATTAGGGTTATGGAGCGGTGGTTGATCATCTTCTGACGCGTCTTCAATGGTCGGGGCTGAGTCCGACTGGGGTGCAGTCATGAGCAGGCTTTGTCGAGGTCTGTTAGATACGCTCATAGGCCCAACAATAACCCGGCCTTTTGGTGGAGAAACCCTAGGCGCGCCGTCATCTCCCATAGGAGCAGATTCCGTGGTGTGGGCCGGCTCTTCGTCGTTCATTCCAGGTTCCCGTCGTCGAGGGGTGCTGATATGCGGTGGTGGTGTGCCCCTTCGGATCAGGCCACGGGATTCAATGAGAGGGTCGCGGACGGGCATCACGGTGGTGGTGAACCGTCGTTTACGTCTTTGCGGGATCCAAAGTGGTTGATTCAGGCTGTTATGTCTATCGGCTGGTCGGGGACCATTAGGGGTGGGGTCGATGGGATGGTCAGGCCGGGGCTGGGTCGAAGATATCTGCACCGGAGGTTGCTGATTGCCGGATTTACCAGCAGAGACGCGCGCCAAGAAAGCTTCGAATGAAGCCACGTCGAACCTCATATCAAAATCCGTGATATTACGTCTCAGGGCTTCATAATCAGGTAAAGGCCCCAAGGAATCCAGCTCGAGTGGTAAATCGGCCATGGAAGGAGATGAAGGAAGGTGGAAGACGAAAGGACAGAAATAGAAAAAAACTAGCGTGCGAATCTAAAACCCTTCCATCGCCGTCTGAACCCGGCGAGGGAGGGTGGTCGGACGTCCACCGGCGACAAGCAAGGTGGCGGGGAGGCTGTCGGCGGCGGCTTGAAGGTTAGGCGGTGGTGGAATTTGACGTGTTTGAGGGTTTTCAAATTACTGTGTGAAAATCGCACACAGTCGAGGTTTTTTGGCACACCACGTGTCGGTCAACTTCTTGATTATCTATCTTATTTCTTTCTGTCATTGAAATTTTTTCAATAGATTTTTTTTTCGAGATTTATGTTTAAATCTATTTTCAGCCGAATATTCCTCCTTATTTTTGAATTATGATCTTAGACCGTATTTCCTTCCTTAATCTCCGCGAGATATCCTCTTATCTTCATTTTGTTCCACCTAACGAGCGGTTTCCTTATCGAGCCAGGATTTTTGAAATTCAAATTTTGAAATCTTTTCCTTAACTATCACAGGGCTAGTCGAGATTACATCTCTCAATAACTTCCTTCCATTCTTATCCAAGAAATCTTCGGCCTTTATTACCTTCCATTCTCTACTAGTTACACATTCATTCAAACCCTAGATCCTTCACTTCACCATTTCAATCTTCAATCCTTCGCTCTCAACCATGGTGAAAATTAAAGGTGCCGGATCTGAATCCGACAAGAAGCAAAAGGCTGCTCTAACCAGTTCAAAGCCAGGAAGCAGTTCTAAATCATTGAGATCTCCCACGAAGCCAAAAAAGAAGGCCAAGATCGTTAAAACCCCTACTCCATCCCCTATCGATTCACATGGAAAGCATATGATGTTCAACCCTGATAATCTGGAGGAAATCACTGACGAAACCAAGTTCCTGAACGGGAGTGCCAGGAACTTCATGGAAAGCTTCATAAGAGACAAGTTGCACGAGGTAGGTGCATTAACTTTGATGAGTCGGCTGACAGCCAAGTGGCGACGTGGCTGACTGACTATGGCTGGGAAAATTTTGTGAGGATTGACAAGTCTGTGTATGTGGAGGCGGTGAAGCTATTCTATGCCAATCTCACTTTCGTTGAAGACAGACTGAGGTCACAGTGAAGTCGTATGTGCTTAGAAAGAACCTTGAATGGAATAGCGCCAAGATAAATGAGACGCTCGGAGTTGAGAACGAAGGCTCTGTTACTTCAACTTTGCCCGCTGGTGCACCTCTGAGGCAACCATGCGAGATTGTGTGAAAGCTCTTTGGATTCCCCATATCGGCCAAAGTTCTCTGAATGAGAAGCTTTTAACCAACTTCCCGTAGATCTATTCTTTCTCTACAAAGTTCTGCACATGACGCTATGGAGCGCCCGAGTTGGTGTGGCGACCCTCACTTTCTAGTACTAATAAGTGGCGTATTTTCACAACGTAAGTCGCGGAAGACCCGTCAAATTAAAACATTTTTTAAATAAATATATGACATCAAAATATTCGTCTAAATAGTCATCACTATACATGGGCTGTAGCCCTAAAATGACCAAACATCAAAATCATAATGTCTCTATACAGGTCGCAACCATGTACAGCCTCTCCGTCAAAAGTCCGTGGAGCACCGCCGTTAGCCCGCCTCAGCCTCGACGCGCACCAGCATCGGGCTCGGGAACTATAACACGTAAAACCATGAGCTATTTGCTCAATAGGTGAAATATGCGTGTACGGAGCGTGCACTCGAACCGATCCCATATATCTCACAATGTGCAAACTCGACTCTTCCCTTTCCATCTCAACCTATAACGTCTCAACGCATCTGGACCCCACGTTTAATCTCACAGAATTAGCAATTTGCACCTCAGGTGTCGCTCACGCACCTGCGTAGACGAGTGGCTTACCCCCGTCTCGTGCTAATGCCCGAATGCTTGCATCTCAGTATCTGAGTAGACGAGTGGCTCACCCCCGTCTCCCGTCTCAACGGTTTGCACCTCAGGACCGAGTAGACGAGTCGCTCACGCCCGTCTCCCGTCGTCCTCACCTATCGCCTATGATGGTTTGCACCTCAGTATCTGAGTAGATGAGTAGCTCACCCCCATCTTCCGCCTCAACGGTTTGCACCTCAGATCCTAAGTAGACGAGTCGCTCACGCCCGTCTCTCATCTCACACACCTATTATCTAGGACGGTTTGTACCTCAGTATCTGAGTAGATGAGTGGCTCATTCCCATCTCTCGCCTCAAGGTTTGCACCTCAGACACTGAGTAGACGAGTCGCTCATGCCCGTCTCCCGCCCATCTCACCTCTTGCCCAATACCCTAGTACTCACCCCAACTTTACCTCAAATCTATACCTCACACCTTGACGTAATAACGCATCACCGTTTTCTACGGTGCTCGACCTCAGCCTAACGTGATATACACGTGCAATGAAAATAATGTATATATTACGTGACATGCATGTACAATACAAATAAAGTACATATGACGTGAAACAATTAGAAAACACGTAAAGCATGTAATTCACCAAATCATAAATTCATCAAATCCACGTAAGCACCTAAATATCACACAACGGTTCACACAACCATTTACGTGTCGTAGGTGAATTTCACCTACCTGTTGTCCAAGCTAACATACTTACGGTCTTGAGGCGTCTTCGCTTTTCGACCCTTAGACAAAATATTATAAAATCAGAGTCACATCCACATTAGATAACTTGACTAAAATAATTCGATTTGCCTACATTGATTTTGCTGAAGATCCTAAGTTCTAATTTCATAGTCCAAGTCTAAGTTAGGGTCAAGTCTATTTAAGCTTTCTTTGTGTGCTAGGATTCGCCCGATTTGTGCAATGCTCACATGAGTTTCATATTGTGTAAGACATGATTCACTCGATTGGTTGTGTGTTAAAGTTCCTCTGTCATCCGATTCTCTAGGCTTAATACTAGGTTTCGTCGAGTTCTTTAGTTGATGATAAATTGCCTGATTGCGAAATGTTGGAGTCGCCCGATTTGTCATTGGTAGACCTCATAAATTGTACGATTCCATGCATGGATGTCTCACTTTCGCCGCGTGCTTGCTTCATCATCTGATTGCCCGATTTGTGATACTTGAAATCTAGTTTCGCCGGGAGTCCATCAAGTCACCAAATCGCCCGATTTGTTTGGATTCCAAGTCGCCTGATTGAATGTGTTCCAAAGTCAAATCGCCAAGGCTTCTTTGAGGTGTGCATCGCTGGATTTGCATGGCCTCCAAATCGCTCAATTGTGTCGTGCATGGAAAGGATTTTGCTCGATTTGTCAAGTTCCCTTTGAATCGCACGGTTCATCACATGCGAATATGAGTTTCGCCGAGTTCTTGATCACTCCCAAATCGCCCGACTCAAGAAGTCCAAGTGCGATTCCATGTCATCTTAAATCGTCGTGTGATCATGGTCTTAGCCAATTGTCCGATTTGGGACATTTAGGAATAGAAATCGCCGAGATTTTTGTGGAGAGTAAATCGCTCAATTCAACATTTGTAAATCTCGCCAATCGCCCGAATTCTCATTTAACCCCTTTTTCTTTCGATCAGAACTTGTAATTCCCAGCTATTTTAAAGCTGCCTCCATATCCATAGCTTAAATTCTACTATAATTTATACTACCCTTTCTAAACAAGATTTATATGGTTCTAAACAGACATGTTCGCATACCTTTGTACTCGAAATTCTAGGGGTTAGTAGTTAATATCAAAATCAAAATTCTCTTTAGAAAATACATTAAACCCTGAAAAGGAACTCCCTAATTATTCTACCCTTAGATCACGTGAAGTACTAAATATAAATGCTTAAAATTAATTTACAAACTTTAGATAAAACGATACATTCTTAAATTGAAGTTCTCGTTCTTGGTATATGCTTCCCTTTCTTTGGCATTGTGGCTCAAACTATGTCTCTTTTCCTAGGGTTTCGTACTTAATGAACTTATGTTATGAAGGTGTTTAGATAAACATTGGCTATCAAAAACGTTGTTGATGGGACATTAGGTGACGTGAGTTTCCCTTTAAGGCTAAGTAATCTTTATTTCCAATATTTCTCTAACCTTTGGGCTTAGATTCGAATTTAAACATAGCGCAATCTATTCTTACTAGTTCTTAATAACTAAAGTTGCATAATTCGAATTCTTTAATTTCTTATATCCAAACTTTATCAAAATTCCTCCTACCAACATTATCTACCTTACGTGAAATTATTTCTATGTCTCAACTCATCTATCTACCCAGTCAGTTTCCTGCTATTACGTAAGCATATCTTCGATATCACACATAGATATGAAATCTATAAGCACATAGTCATCAAAACACATAATCACGTAATTTGCACATAAATTCACAGATTAGCATGTTCCTAATATTCGGGGTATTACATCCTCCCCCTTTAAAAGAATTTTGCCCCCGAAATTCGCCGACTGGTGTAACTCGGGGTAACGGCCTATTTCACATCTCAAGTGATTTCTTCACTCGAAGGAACTTTGTCAACTTACACAACTTACTTCATGTAAGTTGGTGATAAGCTTCAGAATTTCGAATTACTTCGGTACTAGAATATGGTTTAGATCGGGGTCATGTAAACATGTGATGCGAAGATCCCTTGATCTAAACGTTGGTATAATTTAGATTTAGCTCACCAGTCGCCATTATTGGGTTTGGTTCCTCTTCTTCATTAGTTAGTGCAAATACTCGAGCCGTGACTGGGGCCAGTGGTGGTCGCACTACCGGTGGAACTGGGTTTTGGGGTAGGTTTACTCGACAAGCTCGGGCAAAATGTCCCGCCTGTCCACATCAGAAGCATTGGGGATCAATCCCAGGTCCTGGGCCATAGCAAATACCCGCATGGTATCGCCCACATTGTTGGCATTGAGGATACATTACAGGTCGAATAGGAAAATTGGTAGGTCCTAATTTCGTCCTCGGTTGTTGGTTTGGTTGTCCCAGATTTCAACCTTGATTATTGTTGAGGCTTCCTTCGAGTTGTTGCTTTCGATCGCCTTCGCCCCTTGGTGATTTTCAGTTTTCTTCTTTGCTTCCTGGGCTGCAAAAATTTGGGCCTCCGCCTGCTCTGCGACAAGTGCTCGCTCTGCTACTTGAGCGAATGTCTCGCATCCTTACCATGCTCACATCTCGGTAGATCTCGGGTTTGAGACCTACCTGGAATCTCCTTATCTTCAGAGCATTAGTCGCCACCATGTGTGGGGCGAAGCGGGATAACTCCTCAAACTTGCGGATATATTCCGCGATAGGTGTTTCGCCATGTTTGAGGTTGATGAACTCATTAAGCTTTTGAGTTCGATCGTGGGTCGTGAAGTACTTCTCATAGAACAGTTCCTTAATCTTTCCCACGCCAAATTTATTGGATCTTCTAGGATCTTGATGGTGTCCCACCAAAGCCTAGCGTTTCCTCGAAGCATAGAAGCGGCATATAGCACCTTTTCATCCTCGGGTACTCGGCCGTACAAGAACATGTCCTCTACGGCACGTAACCAATCCTCTGCCATCGTAGGATCGGTAGCGTCCGCAAATGTTGGAGGATTCAATTTATGAAATCGCTCTCCTATGATCTCTGCACGCTCCGGCTGTGGAGACTGACGAAGCTCAGAAGAATTTTGATTACGGATAAGCTCATTGACCTGATCCGATTGTCGTTGTATCAGTTCGGTAAGTCGCAGAATAACTGAGTCCCATTCAGGGTATGGGACTCAAGTTCAGTCCTACCACTAGTCTCGCCCACTTCTCTACGTCTTTTCGGCATCTTATGATCTATAATTAGTCACGTAAAAAGACACATTATTCACATCAAATCTTAAAACTTACAGACAAAGCTGATCCTCCAGGCTTTAGCGGCCGTACATGGACAGTCTACAGAATCTATATCCTAAGCTCTGATACCATCTGTGGCGACCCTCACATTCTAGTACTAATTAGTGGCGGATTTTCGCAGCGTAAGTCGCGGAAGACTCGTCTAATTAAAACTTTTCTTAAATAGAATATATTACATCAAAATATTCGTCTAAATAGTCATCACTATACACGGGCTGTAGCCCGAAATGACCAAACATCAAAATCCTAATGTCGCTCCATAGGTCGCATCCATGTACAGCCTCGCCCTCAAAAGTCCTTGGAGCACCGCCGTTAGCCTGCCTTAGCCTCGACACGCACCAGATCCGATCGATACCTACAAAACGTAAAACCCTGAGCTATTTGCTCAGAAGGTGAAATGTGCGTGTACGCAAAGTGCACTCGAACCCATCCCATATATTCAGAATGTGCACACTC
Organism: Craterostigma plantagineum; assembly: GCA_027422505.1. Taxonomy (NCBI): domain Eukaryota; kingdom Viridiplantae; phylum Streptophyta; class Magnoliopsida; order Lamiales; family Linderniaceae; genus Craterostigma; species Craterostigma plantagineum. Next base: position 23,771 of record JAPQWV010001589.1, read on the forward strand.
GACTCTTCTCTTTCTATCTCAACCTATAACTTCTCAACGCATCTAGACCACACGTCTAATCTCACAGAATTAGCATTTTGCACCTCAGGTGTCGCTCACGCACCCGAGTAGACGAGTGGCTCACCCCCGTCACCCGTTAATCCCCGTCGGTATGCACCTCAGTAGTTGAGTAGACGAGTCGCTATGCCCGTCCCGTCGTCCTCACCTATCGCCCGTGATGGTTTGCACCTCAGTATCTAAGTAGATGAGTGGCTCACCCCAACTCCTGTCTCAACGGTTTGCACCTCAGATCCTAAGTAGACGAGTAGCTCACGCCCGTCTCCCATCTCACACGCCTATTATCTAGGACAGTTTTGTACCTCAGTATCTGAGTAGATGAGTGGCTCACCTCCATCTCCCGCCTCAACGGTTTGCACCTCATACACTGAGTAGACGAGTCGCTCACGCCCGTCTCCCGCCCATCTCAGCTCTCGCCCAATACCCTAGTACTCGCCCCAACCTTACCTCAAATCTATACCTCGCACCTTGACGTAATAAGGCATCACCGTTTTCTACGGTGCTCGACCTCAGCCTAACGTGATATACACGCGCAGTGCAAATAATGTACATATTACGTGACATGCATGTACAATACAAATAAAGCACATATGACGTGAAATAATTATAAAACACATGTCACAAAATGGTACACAACCATTTACGTGTGGTAGGTGAATTTCACCTACCTTTTGTCCAAGCTAACGTACTTACAGTCTTGAGGCGTCTTCGCTTTTACCCTTAGACAAAATATTATAACATCATAGTCATATCCACATTAGATAACTTGACTAAAATAATTCGATTTGCCTACATTGATTTTGCTAAAGATCCTAAGTTCTAATTTCATAGTCCAAGTCTAAGTTAGGGTCAAGTCTATTTAAGCTTTCTTTGTGTGCTAGGATTCGCCCGATTTGTGCAATGCTCACATGACTTTCGCCCGATTGTGTAAGACATGATTCACCCGATTGGTTGTGTGTTAAAGTTCCTCTGTCATCCGATTCTCTAGGCTTAATACTAGGTTTCGTCGAGTTCTTTAGTTGATGTTAAATTGCCTGATTATGAAATGTTAAATTGCCCGATTCATCATTGGTTGAGCTCATAAATCGTCCGATTCCATGCATGGATGTCTCATTTCACCGCGTGCTTGCGTCATCATCTCATTGCCTGATTTGTGATACTTAAAATCTAGTTTCGTCTAGAGTCCATCAAGTAACCAAATCGACCAATTTGTTTGGATTCCAAGTCGCCCGATTGAATGTGTTCCTAAGTCAAATCACCGAGGCTTCTTTGTGAATTGCCCGATTTGCATGGCCTCCAAATCGCTCGATTGTGTCGTGCATGGAATGGATTTTGCCTGAATTGCCCGATTCATCACATGTGAATAGTAGTTTCGCCATGTTCTTGGTCACTCCCAAATCTCCCGACTCAAGAAGTCCAAGTCCGATTCCATGTCATCTTAAATCGCCGTGTGATGATGGTCTTAGCCAATTGTCCGATTTGAGACAACTACGAATAGAAATCACCGAGATCTTTATGGAGAGTAAATCGTCCGATTCAGCACTTGTATATCTCGCCAATCTAATGCTCATTTAACCCCTTTTTCTTTCAATCAAAACTTGTAATTTCCAGCTATATTAAAGCTGCCTCCATATTCATAGCTTAAATTATAATTTATACTACCCTTTCTAAACAAGAGTTATATGGTTCTAAACAGACATGTTCGCATACCTTTGTACTCGAAATTCTAAGGGTTATTAGTTAATATCAAAATCGAAACCCTCATTAGAAAATACATTAAACCCTGAAAAGGATACACCCCAATTATTCTACCCTTAAATCACGTGAAGTACTAAATATAAATGCTTAAAATTAATTTACAAACTTTAGGTAAAATGATACCTTCTTAAATTGAAGTTCTCATTCTTGGTATATACTTCCCTTTCTTTGGCTTTGTGGTTCAAACTATTTCTTTTTTCCTAGGGTTTCTTACTTAATGAACTTATGTTATGAAGGTGTTTAGGTAAACATTGGCTATCAAAAACATTGTTGATGGGACATTAGGTGACGTGAGTTTCCCTTAAGGCTGAGTAATCTTTATTTCCAATATTTATCTCTAACCTTTGGGCTTAGATTCGAGTTTAAACATAGTCAATCCTATTCTTACTAGTTCTTAATAACTAAAATTGCATAATTCGAATTCTTTATTTTCTTATTTCCAAACTTTATCAATCCTCATAGCAACATTATCTACCTTACATGAAATTAATTCTATCTTGAATGAAAGACTATTACTAGCTTGCTTTTATATGCTTATGTCTTAATGTCTCTGTGCTTGAGTTCTGTGATATGTTAAGGATTAAGGAATTCCGCACATAGGCAGGGGGAGAAACTGATATAATCTGAAAATTTGCTTCATCCATGGTGACCTGTGACATGCCATATGATATGCTCTGGTAATTGCTAAATTTTTGCTACTGTGCTTTACATAAGAATATTAGCTATTAGAGAGGGGAGCATGCTTTAAAATTTGATAAATTAATTTGCTCTAATCATATTGTCACATGCGTTGATACTTAAACATGCTATGTGCATAAATGGTAACATATCGAGTGTACTCGTATGCTTAAGTTAGGCACTAATTACTTGTCATCATCAACAAGGGGGAGATAGTAGACCTTTTTTGCCCAATGCTTATAAAAGTTTTAATTATTTCAAAAATTATGTAAATTGGGGATGCAACTTAGAAAATTCGATATGTATGATTCATGATGTTTAAGTATGTCCAAATATTCGTTTAAGAATGGCACCTACCTTTTCACCACGGTGATCGCGACGAGGCACATCAGCTTCAGCAAGAATGATTTTGGCCTCGTCTTGGACCTACCTTTCAGCCCCAACTACGGCCCTTTGCCAGTGATGCGACAAAAATGGTGCAGGATTTCCTACAGATGGGATACCGACCGCCGCTCGTCAAGCTAGCGCAAGTACAGAGCAACGACATCCCTCATCCATGGAAGACACTTTTTGGGATCATCAACAAGTGTCTGTCGCCAAAGCACGCCGGGTTTAACAAAGGAAACGGCAATTTACTTCGCATCTTCCACAAAATTAATCCCGAAACTACGACTTCACCCAACTGATCTGGAATTACCTCACAGAACAGATTAGATAGAAGGAGAACAAGCGATCGAAGAATGTGTCGTATGCTAGGTGGTTCTAGGTCATCATCAGACAACTCATGGAGATTCACGAGAACATCCCTCGTCCATCTCCTGGAGGGAACTACCAATCAACCATCAATGCCGATCCCGTTCGAGCTACTTTGTCTCATCGACCCCACGGAAGACACGTATCGCCTGTAATGTCGGGAAAACCATCTCACGGAGCAGATTACGAGGGGCCCCCGACAGACTTTGCAGCGAGCCCTCAACAACAACACCATAGCCCTGAGGGCGAGTTGATAGATCAAGTGGCCCAGGAGCTTGAAAAGCAACCCCCAACTCAAGAAGGTCAACTACCAGATCCAGATGCCATGTTGATTGATACAGTGGCACAAGAGTTTTTTTGGATTAAGTTCCATGTATATATATAAATGGGTGAATGTACAGATGAGTGAGAGTGTAATCCCTCACAGACAACCCAATAATATACTAATCGAGAAAACCAAGAAATGACAAATCAAGTCAAATGACAGAATAAACAGAATGATCTACCACGCTACACGCCAAAGTCGTCGTATAGCTGCCCTCTGAAGGTCTAACTTGGGTAAGATCACAAGTAGTCGCATGCACACCATGTCAAGAACCACAGCAACCAGTCTATCCGGCGTCGTGATGATCCCCTCTTTCCATCGCTTGTTCCGTGCTTGCCAGATGTGATACACCAAAGAAGCGCGAACATGGCGATAAGCAACCCGTAAGAGATAATGCCCACGCCAGCATGATGCAGCCCATTGTAGACCATGTCGCCAATCTCGATATGGCCATGCCCACCTGATCTTCCGCCGCAAGGCCCGAGCACAGTCACGTGAGAACCCACAGTAAAAAAAATGCTGAACCGTCTCCACATGCAACGCGTCACAAAGAACACAAGCCGATGTACCAGCACGTTGGGCCACCCAAGACTTATCCCTAGTCGATAAGCGATCGCGGATTGCCAACCACAAGATGACTTCATGGCGAGGAATCTTCAAGGGTCCCCCAAACAAGTTTGCCCAGGGGACAATAGAACCACGTATGCGCAACGCCTCTCTAATCACTCGTGCTGTGGGCCGGCCATCCGGTGTATCCCTCCAATAAATGGCATCGCACCTACTAGGGTGGACAGGTGGAAGATGCGAGCTAAAGTCAATATACTCCACCGTCGAGCGTCCCAGCCAGTTCCAGCCATGCGCATCAATGACCGTGCTAAGGCGCATCCCTACCGGCATTCCCATCGCAAGCGGGCCTCTAGGGTAGCGCTCCAAAAGAGGGGCAGACCGCAGCCATGGGTCCTCCCAAAGAAGAACAGATGCACCATTCCCAATTGAAAAGGTAAGGAAAGGTAAAATCACCTGCCGTAATTTCATAAGTTTCCTCCAGCTCCATGCAGTGTTAGCCGAAATAGTGATGGTCCATAGGGATCGGTTATGTAGTCGTGTATGATACAACCACTCCACCCAGATTGAGTTTGCTGTCTGATTGATCACCCTCCAAAGTTGCTGAACTAGAAGAACATAGATATCAGTGGCTATCGAGCGAAGGCCCAGACCTCCTTCAACAACCGGCAGACAGATGTCATCCCATGCGACCTTTGCCGAAGTACCACCCCACAAGAATCTCCGGAATCTCGCTTCTAAGGCTCGGATGATACCCTTGGGTAGCAAGAATACACCTGACCAGTAGACATGCAATGCCTGAAGTACCGATTTGATCAGCTGTACCCTGCCCGCGTAAGACAGCGACTGATTCAGCCACGATCCCAGCCGAGAATCCACCCGCTGCAGTAGAGGCGCACAGTCACTGATCGTCAGACGTGAAGCAATAAGCGGGACCCCCAGATAGTGTACAGGCAAACGACCCTCACGAAATCCCATAATAGACTGTAGTTGTACCTTGAGGCCCTCCGCCCGGTAAGAGAGATACAGCTCACTCTTGTCAGGGTTAGGGTACAACGCAGACAGCTGAGAGAAACTCATCAAAGCTCCCTTCAGCACCCCAACAGAAATAGGATCGGCATGACAGAAAAGAAGAAGGTCATCCGCGAAGAGCAACATAGGAAGAGATGCAGTCTCGCAACGCCAGTGATAGCGAAATCGAGGTTCCGCCTGTATATGCCTCTCAACAAGGCCGTGAAGCACCTCCATGACAAGAGTGAATAGGTAAGGTGATATAGGATCCCCCTGGCGAAGACCACGCTTGCCAGCAAAGTATCCCGTCGGTCACCCATTCAGGTTAAGGGAAAAAGTGGTTGTCGTCAAGCAGCACCGAATCCACTCAATATATTTGGGGTGGAATCCCATAGCCTGAAGAGTTGCCAATAAGAAACTCCATTCCACCTTGTCGTAGCGCATGGCGGTCGACTTTTGCTCGCATACCCAAGGCAAAGCTCTTGCTCTAGAAGTATGTTATCCGTAATGCATCTCCCAGGTATAAATGCCATCTGCGAAGGGTGGACCACCCTCCCAATACCGGCTTTAACCGGTTGGCCAACACCTTCGAGATGATCTTATAGGACATTACAGCACGAGATGGGGCGAAAATCTGTAGAGCGCCTTGGAGAGGCGCACTTACGAATAAGCGTAATAAGGCTACTGTTTAGCCCCTTTAGTAGGCGGCCCGTAGCAAAGAAATCCTGAGTGGCCCGTGTCACATCAGGGCCCACCGTCCCCCAAGCCGCTTTGAAGAAAGCAGTTGTATACCCGTCCTGCCCTTGCATTTATTTTAGAATGATTAATGGTTTTTGTATAAGAAGAGCCTATTTCGTAATTAGTGCTTCTAAAGGTGGTAGTATCTAAGGAGCAAGTAGAAGCAATTACTTTGAGAGTGAAAATGGCTCTTTCATTTCTACGAGTGTTTACTCTTTTTACAGAAGGAGGAGATACATTCAATATGTTGACGTCTAGAGACTCCTTAATATCTATACTAGACACTCTTACTCTTGCCTTCGAGTCCTCTACCTCACGTACTATGCTCCCTGTAGACACAGTTGAAGCGAAATTAGATTTATCATTTTTCAAAATATTAATTTTTTGTTTTTGATCCTTTGAAGGCAATTTTTCTTTCTTCACGCTCTTTGGAATAATTTTATCCTTTGACGGAGATGCGTGAGAAGTGGCTTGGGTGATCGAGGAAGTTTTGAGATTTTCCATTTGAAATCTCTTCTTTTCAGCTTCAAAATCATCTCTTTCTTTTTGTAATAAAACCCTTAACCCTTATATTTTCCGAACAATAGGGGGTATGTAGAGAGAATTTTCAGAATGATTAATTTGAGCTTCCTTATTTGTATAATGATCTTCAATAAAGTCAACTGTATCAAGACTCCAACCCTTGGGAGGTTCCATAGTTTTGTCGCGTTGATTCAGTTCAGTGTAAGAAAAGGGAATTTCAGCACTAGTTTTGGCTTTTCTTTTGGCTATCTCTTCGATATCTGTTTCTTTTGCGCTTGTGAAGTTCATCAATTTTGTTAGTCCTAAGCCCATGTACTTAACATCATAAAGTTGTTTGCAATTAACTTTCTTTAAGTGACGTGGGTTTTCAAAGCTTAAGCCATGCTTATAGTCATAAAATTCTAAATCCTTAGGCTGATTCAGAAAGATAGTCTGTTCAGTTTGTCCCTTTGTTACTAGAAGATCTTCTTCTTATTTTAATTTTTCAATATAGCTTCTTGCGTTCATTGTCTAAGGTAGCATAATTGTTTTGAGCGGTGCTCTTTTCGGCTTGACAGGTGTCTAGACTCTTACCTAGTTCACTAATCTTAGAATTTGCCTTAACTAATTCCTCTTCGAGACTAGTGACTTTCTTATTTGCTGATTCAAGTCTACTTTTAACTAGACTCTTTTCGTCTAAGTTCCTTAATAGGCATTTGTGATTGTTGTCTAGCCTATCCTCTAGTTCTTTTATTACCGAGCAATGCTTTTCTAATGTGGTATACTTAGTCGCATATGTTTGGAGTTTCTTCGTTAATTCGTCTATGGTGAGGCTAGAACTCCTAACTTGTTCTTCGAGAAGCTATGATTTCCTTAGCCTTAAGAAGCTTTTTCTCTACTCTTATTCATCTTTTTTGCTTAGTTACCATGTTAGCAAATTTAGAGCTTAACTCAGCTAACAAGTCAGAATTTGTAGAGTCAGCGGTTTCTACCTCCTGAGATGATGTGGATGCTTTCTCATCGTCCGTCTCTGCGGAAGTATCATCTTCTTTTTCATCATCAAGGCGTGCCATTAGGGCAAGATTGTCGGTGTTAGAATCTGAGCTATCCTCTAGCCAGTGATCCTGTTCTGCCATAAGAGCTACTCCAGCTTCCTTTTGCTTAGTTGGTTGAAGCTTCCTAGAGTAGCAATTAGCATCCTTTTCTTCGGAAGGATGCACTCCCGGGCAAAGTGACCTGTTTTTCCACAATTATAACATTTTAGTGTGTCTTTAGAAAGTGTGGCTTCTGAGGACTCAGCTGGCTTTTCTTTATTCTTCGAGCTTGTAGTTCAAACTCTATTGGCAGAAGATGACGACTTTTTCTCGAAGTACTGCTTTTTCTTATAACCGGGGAAAGCCGATGGTGAAACCCCGGGGCCGACCCACTACCTGCTAAGCAGGCCGACCAGGTCAATCGCACATGTCTGTGCCCATGTGGGCAGGCTTAGGGAAATATCACAGGGATGAGATTCGAACCCAGGACCTCTGCCAACACGACCCTAAGCGCCTCAGCTTTACCAGTAGAGCCAAGCTTCATTGGCTCGAAGTACTGCTTTGTCATCATCTTAGCGACTAATGCCAGCTGTTTGCCTTCTTTGATCTCAGAGGGACATTCTGAATCAGATGTGTCTTCATCCTCTGAGAGCTTGGGAGCTTGATGTGCTTTTCCTTGCGTGAGCAGGAGCTCTTCTTCTTAGAAACTAGAGCTATGGAGTCCTCGGCCTGTTTGCCCTTTTGTTCCTTTTGTAACTCGCCTATGTCTTCTTCATGTTGTGCGAGGTTATCAAAAACAGCGTGAATATGCATCTCGTCCAAGTCTTTATTTTGTCGGAGTTGGGTAGAGATCTTCTTCCAATCGGTGGGCAGTGCGGACGGGAACCGAATGTTCATCTCCATGTTAGTCTTTTTGATATCAATCTTCCTCATTTCGTTGAGAAGAGTGAGGTACCGCTGATAAAGATCGTGTAAGCTCTCCTCACTTTTGGCCTTGAAGGAGTCATATGCTGTGACTATGTTAGCCTTCTTAGCTTTAGCGCCGACTTTGGTTCTTTGCATCATCCGCTCCAGTTCATCCCACATCCCTTTAGGAGTTGGGATGCTATCTATTGTCTATAGATATCATTAGGGAGGCCCTACATCAGTGTGTTCTTAGCAATAAGATCTGCTCTAGCTATTCTTTTCTCAGGTTCATCGTACTCACTGGGTAATTTTACTCGCCTAGTGGTTTCGATCGGAGGATCGTTCGAGCTATCACCTGGTTTATGTAAAATATTCTCGGTCCCTCATGAAGTGATTTGAGTAGATCTTCTGCCTGATCTTTGAGTTCGATGAAATTTAAGAATCGACTTCTCCAAACTGTATATTCGCCACTTTTTAGAATTGGAGGACGATTATCATTTCCTAGAAAGTAGTTATTCGATCGAGAAAATAGCTACGTAGCACACTCGAACAAGTAATTAAACATGTTATGAAGCAAAATATATCTAATTTGATCAAATTCAGAACATATTCAAACTGTTTATCGCATGAACAGTAACCACTAAATTCGATCGATTCTGCTAAATTGAAGTTCAAACAGCTACGAATCTAATCGCAATCAATGAATATCACTAAAACATGCACAGGAACATCAAATTCAAACCAATGCGCAATTGAGCTATTAGATCAAAGTTTGAGATTCGCGCCAAACTGTTCTTCGATGGAACAGTACCAAACTGAAATTTCGATCCAATTCTAACAATGTTCGATTCAAAACAGAACGAATCTGCTCTGATACCAATTGTTAGGTCATAATTTATCAACTCTATGATCCTAGGCATGCATTATGATGCAATAGATAAGAATTTTAGAAATTAAGATTTAGATCGAAAACCTTCATGAGGAGCGCCAGAGAGAGTTTCACTTAGAATGAGAAGATTTCTTGTGTTTCTCTCTCTAGAAATTGAATTGCAAGCCTTTCGAATCAATTTTCTAAAACTTCTCATTAAGCACAATGTTTGTACAACTATTTATACCAAACATACTTGGTATAAATAACAAACTAAGTCCTAAACTCAGGACTATTACAATTTTTTTCTTGGGAAATAGAAAATAAAAAAAAATTAATGCCCCAAATTACGAAGACAGCTAATTTAATAGATGCACAATTAACTCATATCCTACATGACTATATATCAATTCCTCTTGTGAAACACCAAAAACGAGGAAGATACTAACACTAGTTCTGAAAAGCCTACTTTATGTTATATGCCTTCTATTATGAACAAAATAGCCGATTTACATTCTACTTTAGAAACAGAACGGAAGACTTTGAAGCTGAAAAGAATGCGCTTTTAACGGAGATTACTAATCTCAAAAGTTCTCGATTACAAAAAAAAATTTAAAGAAATATTATTTTCCTGTTTTACGATCACCTTTAAAAGAAAAATTACTTTTGAAGCAGGTTAAGAAAGAAAAAGAGCCTTTGATCTTTAATAGATCAAATATTCCTATTTTTATTGCCGTTATTTCTTCTTATTCTTTAAAGCCTATCAATTTAGAAGTACAAACATCGAAATTGGCTCTTTTCTAAGACGAAAAATAGACATTCTAGTCCAAAGAGCGTATATTCGAGAAATGATCATTATTGTAGGGACATTAAGGAAGAAAATGCATTAACTTACCATGATCCTAATAATTCTCAAACGCATTTTCCTTCTACTCATTATGTGAAAAATGTGCGTTCTCCATGTAGGAAATACGATACCTCTGCTTTACATTCTTATCATTCTATTTGTTCGTATTCTTACATGAAGTATCCAATCAAAGTCAAATGAGAAAAACATTTATTACGACTGGGTAATGAGAAGATCTTTAAAAATACACATTCTACGAGCTCATTTTTAAAAGCTGAACTTTCTTGGCCGTGTAAAATCATGCAAAAATGGATTCCTAAGTTGGATATCAAGTCACAGAGTCCAACTCAAAAATGGATTGTTAAGACTACTTCGACCGACTTAGGAGCACAATCTAATTTTATACGTTTTGAGGCTAACTTGTTTTCTGCTAGTAAGGGAGGGCCCATGTGGCAATGGGTACCAAAGTCCCAATAGTTTTGCATATTTCCCTCATGTATGGTAAGCTGATGATAGTTGCTCCGCAAACATGATAAACGGCGAGCGGCAGAGCAGCTACATTAATTCCCCTGCCTACGCGAAAAACTCGGTGACAAAATTCCTTACTCATTTTTTTCTAAAAAGTGCTGAATTTTAGGATACATCACAATGTAAGTATTTTTCTTTCTACGTTAGCTATCTTAGCGACCAAGTCAAAATTTTAGCGATCGAAGATCTTTTACGATGCAAACAGTGACTCAATCGAATTGAACTTCGATTGAAACTGTCTGTGATCGAAAAAGTTCTTCGACTGTGTTAAACATTCAAAACCCAGTTTGGTCGAAACTTAAAATTTTGCTCTAAAACGCAGATAACCGAAGCAATATACTCCTCACGTGATCAGAAAACACCGAAACTATCTTAAGTACAGATTTGAACCCAGATTAAACACATAAAATGGTAGTAATCACTGTATAACATAATCATGCGAAGGATCACAAAATATAGATGCAAATGGAGTTTAAACACACGCTATTCCCTAAAAATGTCAATTCTACCTTATAAAGTCGAAAATCAGTTGAAAAATTGAGGATTTTGAAAGATTTTGTTTTCGTCTTTTGACAAGGGTTTTTCGCGAGAGAAAAATTTTCGACTGATAAATTTTGCGATTAAGGATTTATGCGTGTATGTTAGGGATTTTCGACTGCAAAAGTTACTATTTCTAATTGGGCTCATCGGAAGTTTTCAGTTTGAAAATGATACAGGCCCAATTTTGAGTTTTCCGCTCGAGAAACTCGGATCGAAAATTTTCGTTAGATCCATATTTTATTTTCGCTCGACAATTTTGAAACAAAAAATTTGGTCCCAAATCAATTTTCGCTCGAGAAAATGCGATTAAAAATTACTAATTTTGCCCAACTTTTGCGATAGTAATTTTTTCTAATTTTTCAGATCGACTCTAATGTCAAGTAAAGGCCACATAATTGCTCCCCCTATTTATGAACATATATGTACCTGGAATTTAACTGTGACACCTGGCTCCATAGTCAAATTTTGTATATCTGCAATACTTAGAGCAAAAATATCTAGAATGTTTGAGTTAATTTGGAAGCAATTTGTCTATTCAGGAGCCCCTGAAACGTTTTCAAGATAAGTTGGTTAAATTCAATTCACAAAACACGTTTACGATCAAAATATTTAACCATCCAAATTTTGAACCATTGCCGTGCACTGAAAGTCGAGATTAATTCGTGAAGTCTTCCTCATTAATTCTACAACACTTAGAGAAAGATCATCAAAATAGTTTGGAGCTCAAGGCATAAATTTTTGTAAATGCTCCCCCTCAAATAGTGCACCAAAAATTGATGCATGAAAGCATATAGAATCAATTTCAAGTACCAAACATGTATTACGCAATATAGACAATTTTTCCTAGATACATGGTCCCCTAATCATGTATTCAAATGTTGCATGAGGGTGTGAGCAAGAAATTCGCAGTTAATCAATTCCGCATAGATGCAAAGTAAGATTGCATATTAAAATGTGTGAAAAGTATTTATATATATAATTTTTTATTTGTTTTATTATATATATAATTATTATATTATATACTAATTTTATTAATAATATGAGGTCAGATTATTTTGCTTCGATCATTTACCACGCCTAAAATTCACAAGACACTTGAAAGATTTTATGCCGTCAAGTCCCGTCAGCAAACTAAAGTCCTAAGTTCAAAGTAGGATCCATTTCGACAACTCTTACTAAGTTCGCTCTAGCGCTCATTTTTTGACTAAGGATTTTTATATTTATGTCACTCAAGTCAACACAAGTCATATTAAGTCAATTTACCTGTGATCGAGGCCCTTTTAATCATATCACCGAGCGAGAGATCGTCGTTTTGAATTAAAGGGACTTTGAAGGCTTCAATTTAGTTATGACTAAGAAGGGAAGGGAACTTCTATGAAAAAGTGAGTTTTACGTCATCTTCCTTTCCTTCGTCGTTCTCCTCTTCTTCGGCATTTTTTTCTTTCGTCTTTTTGTCTTCTTCATCCTTTTATCTTTTGTAAATTTTCTGCACTTGCTCAAGCTAAATCCGCTTCTCTACGAGGCTGAGAGATTATCTAAGGCGAAGTTCTTCTTGTTGGTTCTCAGGCCGATACTGTGCTCCTTTTTCTCTTAATTACAAAAGAGGTTTCAGAGATTATCGATTTGAAGAAGTTCACAGTTGTGGAATTCGAACCCGAGGCCGTGCTCCTGTTCTCGTTGTCTCGATATAGATCGGATTATCGTTGGAGGTTCACTTCGTGGTGCTCCTCTTTCCAGCCATTCTGATGAGTGTACGAGATTATCGATGGAGAACTTCACAGCAAGATCCATGCCCTTCTAAAGATTTTGAGATTGAGATAATCGAGAGGTAGGTTCTTTTGGTATGTTTTTCTCTGTGCGTTGAGCATTCCTCGTGTGCGTTTTCCACCTTCTTCTGTCATCGTTTTCCTTTTCGTCTCATTTTTCTCCCCCTCCTTTCTCGATTGAACATCCCGCCGAAATTTTAGATTGTCCGTTGAAGGCTCAAAGCGTTTCCAAAAGAAGACAAGAAATTTGGAGAAGGCTCAAAATGGATGACTAGTGGCTATGTTGAAGGGTTGAAAATTATATAATTGGCCGAAAGAGGACTTTTCTAAATGCCCTAATCATCTTCCTAACGTTCTAACACAAGGCGATTATGAGACCAAGAATCACAAGTTAAGACAAGCAATGACTGCATGACTCACTCAAGAATAGATCCGTCGAGAAAAAAATAAAGGCTAGAAATCTCACTCATATAAAGTGGCTTTGTCTAGTTGAGCCTACGAAAGAACTTTAGACACAAGGATGCGACTTAAGATTGACAAAATTAAGCAATTAATCAATCGCATGTCAAGGAAATTCATACGTGACTTAGATCGAGCATCTTAAAGATATCGTCAGTTTCCTAATATTATACTTTATATGTATAGTATTTTTGGATTTTTATTAGATTTTTGTATTTTATTATAATGAAAAATTTCACGCATGATATAGCATTAAAGTATAGAAAACACATAGCATAGAACATGTGAAAGAACATAGAAACACGTAAAGCACAGATTACGGAAGATTCAACATGCCTAATTTTCCGACAAGGAAATGGAACCGTTTTTCATCCAAAGCCTTGGAGAAAATGTCAGCTAGTTGATATTCTGTTTTCACAAAATACATGTCAATCGTGCCTTTTTCTATGTGATCTTATATAAAATGATCTTATATCTATGTGTTTTGTGCGTGAGTGGTGAACGGGATTACACGTAATCGCAATGGCACTTTGGCTATCGCTATAAATGGGTATATTATTTGAATTGTACCCATAGTCGTGAAGTTGAGTCCGTATCCATAGCATTTGCGAGCAACAGCTGGCAGCCACGACATATTCAGCATTTGAGGTAGCGCAGAATCCGCTTAACCGCAACCATGTGAGATTCTTTAGGATCAGCTTGGCAACGGGCACATAGGCAAGTGGCAAACATAATATACGGCCGGTTTGAGGTGAGATAGAGAAGAGAGCCAATTATGCTGCGATAAAGTGTGATATCGACCGCTTTTCCAATGGGATCGCCATCCAACCTGCAGCTTGTTGACATAGGAGTGCTGAGAGGCTTGCTCTGATCCTGATGGAACTTCTTCAGATATCCTTGATGTATTTAGTCTGACTTATGAAGATGACATCTTCGAGCTGCCTAACTTGGAGTCCCAAGAAGAATTGCATCTCTCCCATGTGACTCATTTCAATTTGCTCTTCATCAAATCTCCAACCTCTTGCATAGCCGTGGATTTGTTGATCCGAAGATAATGTCGTCTACATAAACTTGGACGATCATCAAGTCTTTGTCTTGCCATTTTATGAAGAGCGGATGAACCTAGATTTCACGAGGAAATCGCTCAGGACATCATACCAAGCACGTGAGGCTTGTTTTAGTCCGTAGAGAGCTTTGTCCAATCGATAGACGTGATCGAGATGTTCTTGATCAACAAAGCCTTCTGGCTGAGCAACATAGACTTCCTTCTTTAACACGCCGATGAGGAAAGCGATCTTGACATCCATTTGATAGACTTTGCAGTCTTTGTGAGCTGCATAAGTCAAGAAAAGGTGGATGACTTCGATTCGGGCAACATGAGCATAGGTCTCATCGTAATCAACGCCTTTCTGTTGATTGTATCCCTTCGCAGCCAGCCTTGCTTTGTTCTGGATAGTGCCATCTTCATTCTTTTTATTCTTAAACACCCATTTCGTTCCGATAATGGTTTTACCAGGCGGACGGGGGTACTAAAGTCCACACTTGAAGACGCTCGAATTGGTTGATCTCATCTTGCATAACTATCACCCAATCCGGGTCTTTTAGTGTGTCTGCTACCTTGGTTGGCTCAATTTGGCTCAAGAAGCAGCCGAAGAGACTGTGCTGATGTCTTGTCCTTACGCCACTCGAAAGATCACCAATAATCTGATCAATATGTGCCCGAGTCCACTTTCGCTCATGTGGCATGGCTGTAGTAGATGCATCAGCCATTTGTGGACCGAGATTTCCAAGAATTTCAGGTTGTTCATTAGGTTGAGGTACGTCTGATTCTTCACTTGAATTGAGCGATTCTGATAAGACTTCCTCATTGACTGTGGTAGGTTCTTCAGTGACCTGTGGTAATTCTGAGTCGGGTGAGGTGGGGACATTTGAAGAGCTTGGGACATCAGCCTCGTCGAGTGGGAATCCACTAAAGGTGTATCGTTAATAGTGCCTGGACGATATATGGGCTCAAAGAGAGAGTACAAGTCCTCCAACGCAAGTCTCAGAGCTTCTTTCGATGTTGAGTGATGAGTTGTTGCCATCTCTTGTTGGTTTTGTGCCAACACACAAGTGAATACGGGTTCTGAACTATTGTATTCAGAAGCCATCTGGTTAGGTACGTGTCCTGAACTGAGGTGTGCAGGAGCCATTTCTACCACTTCGTGGACAGTGACATTATAGCTTTCTTTGATTGAACTGTTGGACTTGGGGTATACTCGATGCGCCTTTGAAGTTGATGAATACCCAACAAATGTGGCTTCGAATGCTTAAGGGTCGAATTTAGCACGTTGCCCTCTGTTGTTCGCCACAAAGCACTTGCACCCGAAGACCTTGAAGAAGGAAATATTGGGTACTCGCTTGTTTATTATTTTGTACGGAGTCTTATCGAAGCGCTTGTGAACCACCGTCCTGTATTCACTGCTTCAGCCTCAAGGAAGTGTGGGACGCCAGAATGAATCAGCATTGTTCGTGCGGCTTCCACTAGAGTTCTGTTTTTCATTTCAACGACACCATTTTGTTCAGGCCTGTTGGCGGCTGTGAATTGCTGACTAATCCCATGTTTTGAGCACTGAGGGGCTTGTTCTTTAACTCAGTGCCATTATCCGTTTTGATGACTTGAAAGGTTTGTAGCAGCAAATTCTGAGTAGCGTTCACAAAACTAATTATCAAGTCCCTGTCTCATCCTTAGTTCGGAGGAACTTTGTCCATGTGTAGCGAGAGTAGTCATCAACATAATTAGCACGCATTTGTGCCCCACTTGTGTTAGCATAGGTTCACAGAGGTCCATACGTAGCAATTCCAAAGGACGTGAAGTAGAGGCAACTAGTTTGACGTGATGAGACGCTCGCTTCATTTTTCATTGATAGTCTTTGAAGAGCTTTGACGTTTAGATGAGACACCCGTTGATGCCATAAGTTGTTCCTCTGAATTGTAGTCTGGGAGATGAGGCAAACAGCAGTCGTGGTCCGCACGGACGTCAGGTTAATCGTGTAAAGATTGGATTTCCGAAGTCCTTGGAGGAGTTCATTGTTCTGACTGTCCAATGTTCTGCACCGATCAGAAAGACCACCCGGAATCCTTTATCACAGAATTGGCCTATACTGAAAAAGTTATGGCGGAGACCTCCGACGTAAGAGACATCTTTGATTGTCATATTTCTAGAAATGTCCCCTAATCCTAGAGTGGGGGCTGAGTCGTTGTTCCCGAATCTGACTTTTCCATTTGGTCGGTCTTTGTAGTTGCTCAGCAGCTCTTGTATTCCCGTCATGTGTGTGGAGCAACCAGGGTCAAGGTACTACACATGATGGATCTGCAAAAACAAATTTAAAGAGCTTTAGGTACCCACTTATAAATAGGTCCTCTCAGATTAGCAGATTTCTTCTTAGGTTCAGATATGGTTCCTAAACTAGTGTTAGTAGGAGCTTTAACAATTCAAGTCAATCGCGAAGGAGTTGAGTTGGGTTTGCCCTTCGAAGACATTTTTGGCTTTCGTCTTTTTAGGCGGGGATTTAAGAATCCATTTAGGTTGAACCTTGCAGGGAAGATTAACTTCAGCTCGGACAAATGCTGTAGTAGGCTTGAGCGTGGGAAAGATCTTTTCATTGGATAGTCTCCTAAGGTGCTTGGGGGATTCGATCTTAACGGGATACCTTATGTGAGAACAAACATGAATAGTGCCATATGCTTTCTTTATGGCTGGATCTTGTTTCCTACTGATCTTCCTAGGGTATTTGTTTTAGAATGATTAATTTTTATTGCTGAAGTAGAGCCAGTTTCGAAATTAGTGCTTCTAAAAGTGATTGGCTGAAGAGAACATGTAGAAATAATTATTTGAACAGAAAAAACAGCTCTTTTATTTCTACGAGTGTCTTTTATTTGTACAGAAGGAGAAATTTTCTTAGATGCATTCAAATCTACGGGCTCCTTCTCTATTTTTAAACTAGACACTCCCGCCTTCGACTCTAATACTCGCACTACGCTCCCTGTAGACGTAAGCGAAACGTTAGAATTTTTTAAAGTGTCATTCTTAATTTTCTGATCTTTCGAAGGCGTTTTTTTCTTTCTTCACGCTTTTCAGAATGATATTTTCAGTTGAGGGAGATGCGTGAGAAATGGCTTGAGGGATGGAGGAAGCTTTGAGATTTTCCATCTCTTTTAGGAATTTTTTTCTTTTTAGCTTCAAATTCTTTTTTTTTTTCAAAATCTCATCCCTGTGACATTTTCCTAAGCCTGCCACATGGGCCCAGACATGTCCGATTGACCTGGTCGGCCTGCTTAGCAGGTAGTGGGTCGGCCCCGGGGTTTCACCATCGGCATTCCCCGTTTACCAAAAAAAAAAACAAAAACAAATCTCTCTTTCTTTTTCTAAAGAAGCTCTTAACTCTTCTATTTTCCTTATAATAGGGGTATATAGAGAAATTTTCAGAATGATGAGATTGAGCTTCCTTATTATTAGAATGATATTCAAGAACTTGAACTGATTAAAGGCACCAACCCTTGGGAAGATTTCCAGTGTCGTTGCTTTGATTCAGTTCGTCATAGCAAAAGGGGATTTCAGCCTTGGTTTTGGCTAGAATGATATTCAAGAACTTGAACTGATTCAAGGCTCCACCTTGGGAAGATTCCAGTGTCGTTGCTTTGATTCAGTTCGTCATAGCAAAAGGGGATTTCAGTCTTGGTTTTGGCTTTTCTCTTGGCTTCTTCTATTCATAGGTTTCCTTTTCCCCAGTAAAAGCCATGAGAGAGGTTAGTTTGAGACTCATGTATTTGACATCGTAGAGTTGTTTACAGTCAACTTTCTTTAAGTGACATGGATTCTCAAAACCTAAGCCATACTTATAATCATAATATTCTAAGTCCTTGGGCTGATTAAAAAATATAGTCTATTCAGATTGTCCCTTCTTTACTATAAGATCATCTTATTTAATTTTAGTGTATAATTTCTTACGCTCTTCTCCTAATAGAGCAAAGTTGTTTTCTACCGTCAATTTTGGCGGCTTTACAGGCATCTAGGTCTTTCCTAAGTTCACGAACCTTAGTATTAGATTCATCTAATTCAGCTTCTAGGTTGGTGATCCTAGTAGTCACTTCTGTTAACCTACAATTGAGGTTAGCTTTCTCATTGAGATTTTAACTAAGCAATTATAGTTATTTTCTAGCATGTCTTCTAATTCTTTAACTTTTAAATCATGTTGCCTTATCTGAGGCTTTGTAGTCTCAATGTAATGTAGGCTCTTAGTAAGTTCTTCTATTTTGAATTAGAGCACCTAAGTTCTGATTCGAGACTAGAAATTTTCTCCTGAGATTTAGCTAGTTTTCTTCTCTACTTCTTTTACGCTTTTCTGCTCATGTTTCATGTTAGTGTATGCTAATTGATACGATTCTAACATGGTCAAATAATGTGGAAGGAGAACTACCTCCTCAGAAGATTCGGATGCTTGGTCTTCGCTCCGTCGGTTTGAGGTTTCAGCGTCAGAATGCTCGTCCAGTGGGCCTTAGGGCGTGAGCTAGACGTGTCCTCGAGCCAGTGGTCTTGTTATGCCATTAAACTACTCCAGCTTTCTTCTGCTTTGTGAGTTGAAGCTTCTTGGAGTAGTAGTTAGTGTCTCTCTTCTTTGGAAGAGTGCATTCTCTGGCATAATGACCAGGTTTCCCGCAGTTAAAGCACTTGGTCGGTTCTTTTGGCTATTTTGAACTTCGAAGACTCAGGTGCATGTTCTTTGTTCCTTGAGCTCCAGGTCCGAAGTCGATTGCTGATGATGAGGACTTCTTTTGAAGCATTGTCTTGCTCATCATTTCCCGATTAACGCCAACTGCTTTCCCAGCACTTTCATGTTAGGCTTCATGTCTGAATCTGATTCATCTTCAGACTCTGAGGGGTAGGAGGCTTAATGATCTTTTCTTTTGTGGTTTTGAGCTTCTCTTCTCTGAGACAGGGCAACCGAGTCGTCGATAAGTTTGCCCTATGCTCTTTTCTGAATCTCGCTTATGTCTTCCTCGTGCTGTGCGAGGTTGTCGTACATGGCGTGGATATCCAACTCCTCAAGGTCTTGTCGGATTTGAGCGGATATCTTTTTCCATTCTGAGGACAGAGATGAAAGAATCGTATGTTAGTTTCCATGTTTGTCTTCATGATTTCTAGTTTCCTAATCTCATTTAGGAGTGTGAGATATCTCTGATAAAGATCATGTAAGCACTCCTCGAGTATAGCTCTAAAGGAATCGTAGGCTGTGAGAATATTTGCCTTCTTGGCCTTGATGTCGACTTCTGTTCATTGCATCATCTTATGCAGCTCATCCCACATTCCTTAGCTGTTGGAATGCTGTTTAGCTGCCGATAGATGTCGTTCTGTGCTTAATTGACTTGAATTTGATGCGTATGTGCTTGTTTAAGTGCTAAATGATGATTGCGAACAGATTTGTAGCCGTTTGAACTTCGATTTTTAGGATTAAATCGATTCTTGAAGTCACTGTTTGCATGAACATGAAGAACACGTTCTGATTTTGATCAAATTCGACATATTTTGCTTCATAAGTGTTTTTAATTGCTTGTTTGTGCGTAGTTAGTACATGATTGCGAGCAATTACCTGAAATATCACTGCCTAATTCCATGTTTTTGCTTGAATCTGTGTTAATCGTATTCTGTCATTTTTCTCGATCGTTCTAATTTTTCTCGCTAGGTTTACGATCGGATTAATTTCTCGATCGAAAAAAACTTGGCGCGACAAATTTTTCTCGGTCAGAATACGAAGTCAGCGCTAGAATCATTAACACTAGAAACGATTTTAGTTAAACTCGAGCATTATTCAGCGAAAATCTTTTTCGAGGAAGACTAATTTTGACTGCACGCGTAAACACTTTCCCTCGAAAACCTTTTTCGGTCAGACATTTAAGTTTGACCAAGCAAAAAATCATTTACACGTGAGAAACGTTTCTAGTCAACGGATTTATTTTGACTTGTCGAGAAACTTACTAACGTACTGTTTCTTTACGATCGAAATAAATTCACGATCAAAAATTTTTCTCGACCGAACGGTTTTTTTGGGCAATTAATTTCGCTCGAAAAATATTTCGCTGACATACTTTCTCGCACGAGAACAGTACATTTTATTACATTTCGACGAAATTATTTTCGATCAAACTTTAAATAATCGAAAATAATTCTCAACAAATTTTCGAATCAAACGCTACTAACGAACTTTGTCACTTGTGAAGCACATTACATCATCTTCAAACGTTCAAAACAATTAACGAAGATCCTTCAACAACTCAAGTACAACACAAAATGGATGCATACTCGCTTGGAAATGACAACCGTCCACCGATCTTGCAACGAGGCGAATATATCGTATGGAGAAGCCGCTTCCTCAATTTTATCGCTCTAAAAGATCTAGCCGAGAATTTTCTGAGATCACTAGAAGAGGGACCAGCACAGTTTTGGGTACATGTCCCCGGTGATGAAACAGCAACTCCTCAAATTCCCGCATCTAGGCGACTGAAGAAGCGTAGGGAGTACACAATCGAGGAGAGGGCTCGAGCTAAGGCTGATCTAGTAGCCATGAACACCCTCATGCAGGGCATCCCCAACGTTTATATATAGACAGATTGATAGCCTTTCATCGGCTAAAGGAATGGGGGATGAACTGCATAGGATGATGCAGAGGACGGAAGTTGGCATAAAGGCCAAAAAGGCGAACATTCTCACTGCCTACGACTCCTTCAAAATAAAATCGGAGGAGAGTCGATACGAGATCTACCAAGATACCTCACTCTTCACAACGAATGAGGAAGATGAAAACCACGAAGACCAATATGGAGACAAACATCAGATTTCATCTTCTCTGCCGCGGAATGGAAGAAAATGTCCACTCAAATTCGACAAAGTAAAGATCTAGAGGAGTTGGATACAGATCGAAGACCTGTTGCCTTAGTCTCGGAGAAGAGGAGCTCAAAATCAAGAAAAGAAAATATCGCTAGGCCTCAGCCAACACACTTCGGACTACAAGCTCTAAAACAAAGAACGTGCACCAGAGAGCTCCGAAGTCAAGAACCTAAAGAGTCTACCAAATGCTTCAACTGTGGGAAGCCAGGTCACTTTGGCCAGAGGTGCACTCTTCCAAGAGATATGCCAACTACTACTCCATGAACTCCAATTGACTAAACAGAAAGAAGCTGGAGTAGCTCTCATGGCCGAACAAGACCAATGGCTCGAGGACACGTCGAGTTCTGAAGAAGAGAATTTAGCCCTCATGGCCCATCTCGACAATGAATCGGAAGCCGACACATCCAACCGGACGGACGAAGACAACGCATCCACCTCGTCAAAGGAGGAAGTCTCTTCTTCCACATTATTGACCATGTTAGAATCATATCAAACACAATATGCTAACATGAAACGTGAGCAGAAAGTATTAAGGAAGCGAGAATAAACTTGAGAGATCTCAGGAGAAGATAGATAGTCTCCAATCAGAACTTAGGAGCTCTAGTGCGAAAATGGAAGAACTCACTAAGAGCCTACATTCTAGAGAGACTAGTCAACCTCAAGTAGGACAGCATAGTGAAAAGATTAAGGAATTAGAATATAGGCTAGCAAATAACTACAACTGTTTGGTTAGGAATCTCAACCAGAAAACCACCTTAAATTGTAGGATAACCGAAGCTACCTCTAGGATCACTTACTTAGAAGCTCAATTAGAAATGTCAAATGCTAAGGTTAGTGAGCTTAGTAAAGAACTAGATGCCTGTCAAGCCGCTAACGGTAGAAAACAATTATTCTCTCCATAAGTGAGGAACGCAAGAAGTTATATGCAAAAATTAAAAAATTAGATGACCTTCTTACGCGTAGGGGACTAAACAGACGATATTCTTAAACAAGCCCAAGGATATAGAGTTTTATAATCCAATAGAAGGCATATGTTTCACTAACCCACATGTTTTACGGAAGAAAGAAACATATGATATTAAGAACATGGGTTTAGCGGCAACCTATCTTAGAAACTTTACGGAATCGACATACGAGATTGCTTTCGATTCATCCATTAGACAACCCTCACATGGGCCTGAAGATCCCCTTTGACTACAATGAACTAAATGAAAGACAAAAATAGGAAAAAAAAAGGAAATCTCTAACACCCGTCAGTGATTTGGTTCAGTTCTACCTCCTGATTCTCAAACGCACTATGAGGAAGTCAAAAACGTTAATTATAAAAAATCTCTCTACAAACCCCCTATCATAAAACAGATAAGGGAGTCACAGACAAAGTTAGATAAAGAACGAGAGAATTTCGAAGCTGAAAAGAAAAAGTTTCTAAAGAGATGGAAAATCTCAAGGCTTCCTCATCTTCCCAAACTACCTCTCACGCTACTATAAAAAGCGTGAAAATCGAAAATCGCCTTCGAATGATCATAAGTGCACTAATAATTCTGTAAAAAGTGCTCAGACTAATTTTATTTCACCTACGTCCACAGGGAGCAGCGTAGGGGCAGCACTGAGAACGAAGGCGAGAGTGTCTAGTGATAAAATAAAAAAGGAGCCAGTAGATTTGACCGTTTCTAAAAATGTTACTCCTTCTATTTCAACAAAAGACACTCGTAGTAATAAAAGTGTCATTTCTACTTTTCACGTAATTGCTTCTACTTGGTCACTTCAGCCCTATCACCTTTAGAAGCAACAATTTCGAAATATGCTCAACTTCTAAAATGAAAGATAATCATTCTGAAGCAAATGCCACTAGAAAGAATCGTAGGAAACAAGATCCATCCATAAAGAAACCTCGTGGGCGCCGTACATGCCTGTACTCACCTAAGGTATCCCGTAGACATTAAATCCCCCAAGCACCTTAGGAGACTATCACAAGAAAAGATCTTTTCCTCAATCAAACCTACCAAAGCATTTGCACGTGCTGAAATAACCTTCCCTGCAAGGTTCAACCAAATGGGTTCCTAAATCTCCGCCTAGGACGACAAAAGCCGAAAAGGCCAAGTCACCTAAAGAGGCAAAACTCAAACCCACTTCTTCGAAAGTGAAATGGGTTATCAATACTCCCTCAAGTAATAATTTAGGAACTATATCTGAACCTAAAAATATATCTGCTAATCAGAGAGGACCCATGTTTAAGTGGGTACCTAAAGCTTCTCTAACTTGTTTTTGCAGATCCATCATGTGTGGTACCTCGACTCTGGTTGCTCCACACACATGACTGGTAATAAAGAGCTGCTGAGCAACTACAAAGACCGGCCAAACGGCAAAGTCAGATTCAGAAACAATGACTCCGCTCCAATTCTTTGAAATAGAGATATCATTCTAGAGAATCTGACAATAAAGGATGTCTCATATGTCGATGGCCTCCACCATAACTTGTTCAGCATAGGCCAGTTCTGTGACAAAGGGTTCCAGGTGGTCTTTTATGCTGACCGGTGCAGAATTTTGGATAGTCAGGACACAGAACTCCTTCAAGGACTTCGGAAATCCAATCTTTACACGTTCAACCTGACGTCCGTGCGGCCCTCGACAGTTGTATGCCTCATTTCTCAGATTGTTTTACAGAGGAACAACTTATGGCATCAACGACCGTCTCATCTGAATATGAAAGCTCTCCAACGTCTTTCTACGAAAAAGTTGGTTCACGGTCTTCCAACTATACTACTACAAATGGAGCATCAGTGTTCGGCATGTCAATTAGGAAAAATAAAGCGAGCGTCTCATCACGTCAAGCAAATTGCATCTACATCTCATCACTAGTATCAACGGAAGAAAGTACGTGCCAGTGATCGTAGATGACTACTCTCGCTACACTTGGACAAAGTTCCTCCGAGCCAAAGATGAGACCGGTGACTTGATAATCAACTTTGTGAGCACGACTCAGAATCTGCTGCAACAGACTATTCAAGTTATTCGAACAGACAACGGCACTGAGTTCAATAACAACTACCTCAGTGAGTTTTATCAGAAACTTGGAATAAGTCAACAATTTTCAGCTGCCAAGATCCTCAACAGAATGGGGTAGTCGAACGGAAAAACCGAACACTGGTGGAAACAGCTCGTACAATGCTGATCCATTCAGGACTTCCACACTTTCTATGGGATGAAGCAGTCAATACCGCTTGTTTTACCCAAAACAGGACGATGGTTCACAAATGGTTCAACAAGACTCCGTACAAGATTGTGAATAAGCCCAGCATCTCATTTCTTAAAGTCTTCAGGTGCAAGTGCTTTGTGGCTAACGATTGAGAGCAACGTGCAAAGTTCGACCCTAAAGCATTCGAAGCAACTTTCGTCGGGTATTCTTCAACATCAAAAGCGTACCAAGTATACATCAAGTCCAACCGAACAATTAAGGAAATATATAATATCACTTTCCACGAAGTGGCAGAAATGGCTTCTGGTCACTTCAGTCCAGGACCCGTACTTAACCCGATGGCTCCTGCACAATTCAGTTCAGGACCCGCACTTAACCCGTTGGCTGCTGAAGACAACATATCAGAACCCGTAATCACTGGTGTGTTGGCACAAAACCAACAGAAGATGGCAACAACTCCGAATTCAACATCAGAAAAAGCAACGAGATTTGTATTAGACGATTTAGACTCTCTCTTCAAACCAGTATATCGGTCACACACTGCTACACCTACAGCGGATTCTCCACCCGACGAAACCGACGTACCAAGTTCTTCTTACGTGCCTACCCCGCCCGATTCAGAATTGCCACATAATAACGAATAACCGACAGTGGTTGTTGAGGAAGAATCATCAGAGACGAACGACCCAAGTGCAGAATTGGAACTTCCTCAAACATATGATCAATCGGAGACTATAGGAAATCTAGACCCACAGATGGCTGACGCATCGACTTCAGCCTTGCCTCATGAGCGCAAGTGGACTAGAGGTCACCCGGTCGATCAGATAATTGGCGATCCTTCGGATGGAGTGAGGACACGTCGTCAACACAGTCTTTTCAGCTGCTTCATGAGCCAATACGAGCCTACTAAAGTAGCAGACGCACTACGAGACCCGGATTGGATAATTGCGATGCAAGAAGAAATCAACCAATTCGAACGTCTTCAACTGTGGACCTTAGTACCCCGTCCGCATGGGAAGACAATAGTC
Source organism: Craterostigma plantagineum (assembly GCA_027422505.1). NCBI lineage: Eukaryota > Viridiplantae > Streptophyta > Magnoliopsida > Lamiales > Linderniaceae > Craterostigma > Craterostigma plantagineum. The sequence continues at coordinate 49,252 of JAPQWV010001589.1, forward strand.
GGAATTAAATGGGTATTCAAAAACAAGAAAAATGAAGATGGTGAAGTGATCCGGAACAAAGCAAGGCTAGTTACGAAGGGATACAATCAACAGGAAGGCATCGACTACGACGAGACATATGCTCATGTTGCCCGAATCGAAGCTATCCACCTTCACCTGGCTTATGCGGTCACAAAGACTTCAAAGCATATTAGATGGATGTTAAGACCGCCTTTCTCAACGGCGTGTTAAAAGAAGAAGTCTACGTCGCTCAGCGGAAGGCTTCGTTGATCAAGAACATCCCAATCACGTCTATCGATTGGACAAAGCTCTCTATGGACTAAAACAAGCCCCACGTGCTTGGTACGATGTCCTGAGTGAATTCCTCGTGAAGTCTGGATTCATCCGAGGAACGATAGACACAACCCACTTCATCAAATGGAAAGACAAAGATCTGATGGTCGTTCAAGTATACGTCGACGATCTTCGGATCAACTAATCCACGGCTTTGCACGAAGTTCGGAGATCTAATGAAAAGCAAGTTCGAGATGAGTCACATGGGAGAGATGCAGTTCTTTTTAGGACTACAAGTCAGGCAACTCGAAGATGTGATTTTCATTAGTCAGACAAAATACATCAAGGATATTCTGAAGAAATTCCACCAACACCAGAGCAAGCCTCTCAGCACTCCTATGTCACCAAGCTGCAAGTTGGATGCCGATCCCTCTGGCAAGTCGGTCGACATCATACTGTATTGCAGCATCATTGGATCTCTTCTCTACCTCACTTCGAGTCGGCCGGATATCATGTTTACCACCTGCTTATGTGCCAGTTTTCAAGCCGATCCCAAAGAATCCCATATGCTCGCGGTCAAAAGGATTCTGCGTTACCTTAAGGGCACTTCTACCCTTGGACTATGGTATCCAAGGGTACGAAATTCAAACTTATTGGCTATACTGATGCTGATTAGGCAGGTTGTCGAATGGACAGGAAAAGCACGTCTGGTGGCGCTCAATTTCTAGGCGAAAAGCTGGTCTGCTGGTCATCCAAAAAGCAGAATTGTGTCAACTTCGACGGCCGAAGCAGAATACGTAGCTGCCGCCAGTTGTTGCTCCCAGATGCTGTGGATGCGGACACAACTTTGCGACTATGGGTACAATTTAAATAATATACCCATATATAGTGATAGTCAAAGTGCCATCGCTATTACTTGCAATCATGTTCATCACTCACGCACAAAACACATAGATAGTAGATATCACTTTATCAAAGATAGGCACAATAGATATGTATTTTGTGAACAAGGAGTTTCAACTAGCCGACATTTTCACCAAGGCTTTGGATGAGAAACGATTCCAATTCCTTGTCGGAAAATTAGGCATGTTGAGAAACGTACTATGTGCATTACCTGATCTTCTGTGCTATCACATGATCTATTCCATGTGTTTTCCATGCTTATTTGTCTTTATCATGCGTGATAACAAAAACAATATAATAATAAATATATATATATATATGATAATATAATAAAAAATATATAATATAGATATACCTATACTATAAAGGGGATAACGAAATCCTTTAGGACGCTTTGATCTAAAGTCACTTAGAAATTTACCCCGACATGTGATCGATTTAATTGCTTAATTTTGTCAGTCTAAGTCGCATTCTTGTGCTAAAAGGTCATTAGGTTGCTCCACTAGACACAAAGTCGCTTTACATATGCGAGGATTCAAGCCTTGTTCCTTTTTCTTTCTTTGGATCTATTTCTCGAGTGAGTCACACATCAATTACTTGTCTTACCTAGTGATACTTGGTTTCTTACCCACCTCGCTTTAGATCGTTAGAAAAATGATAAGGGCGCTTAGGATACTCCTCACTCGGCCTTATATAATTTTTCCCCTCACATTAGCCCTTAGTCATCCACTTTGAGCCTTCTCCGATGTCCTTTCTTCCTTTGAAACCCATTCCCTGCCTTCAACCGAATTCTATACTCTTCGGATGGTTGTTCAAACGAGAAAAGGAGGGGGAGAAAAACAAAAGAAAAGGTGATGATGACAAAAGAAGGCATTGCTCAACGCGCAAAATTTAGACCAAAGGAACCTGCCTTCCGACTATCTCTTAGAAAGTGGCATGGATCCTGCTGTGAACTTCTCCGACGATAATCTCGTACGCTCGTCAGAACGGCTGGAAGAGGAGCACCACGAAGTGAACTTCTCCAACGATAATCCGGTCTTATATCGGGAAACGAGAAGAGGAGCGCAGCCTCTGGTACGAATTCCATAACCGTGAACTTTTCCAAAAGATAATCTCTGAAACCTCTCTAGGGATTAAGAGAAGAGGAGCACGGTATCGGCCCGAGAACCAACATGAAGAACTTCGCCTACGATAATCTCCTATAGCCTCGTAGAGAAGCGGAGCTTCAGCTTGAGCATAGCATAAAAAGGGATAGTTCTTAAAAAGAAAAAGAGGGATAAAAGATTGAATAGAAGAAAAACGTCAAAAAAAAAGGAGACGGACGTATAAATGGAAGATAAGCTCACTTTCCTCTAAATTCCTTCCCTTCTAAGTCCTAGCCAAACTAAAACCCTTACACCCCTTTGATTCCAATCAATGGTCTCTCGATTAGGTGAAATGATTAAAAAATGCCTCGATCACAGGAAAATTGACTTAAACTTGCTTGTGTTGACTTGAGTGATATAAATATAAAATCCCAAGTTATAAATAATTGAGTGCAAGAGCGAACCTAGTGAGAGTTGTGGAAATGGACCAGTCTATGAACTTAGGACTTTAGTTTGACGACATGACTTGACTGCATTTTCTTCTTTCAAAATGTCTCGTAAAATTTTAGGTATGACGATTGATCGAAGCAAAATAATCTGACTCCATACTAATAATAGTAATATACATAAAAACAAATTTTTCATATACATATAGAAAAATAATATTTTTAATTTCTGAAAGAAAAATAATAATAATAAAAATATATATAATAATAATAAAATAAAAATTAAAAAAAATTGTGAAAGAAAAATTTCGCACATTCTGACATGAAATATTATATTTCATATGCGTTGAATTGAATAAATGCGAATTTGTTCTACTATCGCACATTCTGACATGAAATATTATATTTCATATGCGTTGAATTGTATAAATGCGAATTTGTTCTAATATCGCACATTCTAAATGTAATTTTAAATTGCATTGGTACTGAATTGTTTAAATGCGATAAATTTTTCATTGCTCTTACCCTCACACAATATTTTAAGTACATGTTTTCGGGGACCATATACATGTGCTTACTGAGTAAATTTGTGTATTATATGCTCGTGACTTGAATTGATTTCATATGCTTGCATACTTAGTCAATTCTTGCGCATTATTTGAGGGGGAGCAAATATAAAAATCATGCATTAGCTCCAAATATTCTTGACGTTTTCTCTCTAAGCGCTTCAGATTCCTCCAAACAAAATTAAGGAGTAAGACGTCGACACTACAAGGAAAGGAGCTAGCAACAGGCCAAACAAAATTAACTCCATTATTTCTAACATTTTCTTTCTAAGTGGTACAGATTTTTTAATTTCTGCCAGGGAAGCAAGACGTTACTACACGAAAAATACAGGGAGTTAATTGCATTTATTTTATATTTTGAGGGGGAGCTTTACAATGTGATTTTATTTGAAATAGGGGTCAATCTGAAAAGATTATAAGTACTTACTATCGAGAAACTGGATATAAGACTTAATTCACGATCATAAGTTTCTCGATCGTAAACAGTGTTGGGAACGATTTTGATCAGCCGCGATAATTGCGATCGAAAAAAATTGAATTGAAGAGCAATTTTCGAAACTAAAATTTCTCGAGCGGAAATAGTAATGGGCCTGTTTCATTTAATCGCAAAATGTCAAATCGCAAACCCAACACTGACTTACAGCTAATTAATAAAAGTTCACTTTCTTGTCAGTCGAAAAAACTTTTTCTCACGCAACCCTAAATCGCAAAAATTCTCTCTCGCAAAACTTTCACAGACAGTCTCATTTTCGCAACAATCTTTCGATTTTTCCGCAACAAATTGTCTGTTTAAGGTAGAAATGAGATTATTTTGACATCTGCATGTGATTTACCTTAGTTAGCATCTGCATTTTGTAGTTGTTCGCATGTTTAGGTTTAGATTCTCGACTGTTCTTCAAAACTGAGAAACCATATACTATTTTATAGTGATTTAGGCTTGATCATGAGTGTTATCTGAGATTTATGTCTCCAGTTAAGATAGTTTCGATGTTCTTTCTGAATTTGATAGTGTGAATCTTCGAAAAATCTACATCTTCGACTGTAATTTGAGTTTAGATGAAACTGTGTATTTGAATGTCTAAAGCCATCGAAGAACTTTGTCGATCGCAAATAGTCTTAATTGAATTCCGATTTAATTAAGATACTATTTTTGTCGAATTAGTTTTCGATCGATAAAATTCAGATTTAGTCGCTAAGATAGAAGATTTTGACCGAAAAATTATTTACAATCGAGAAATCTAATTAGGATTTTGTGACCGAAAAACTTAAGCACTGAATAGACAATTTAGATGCAAATTTTATCGAGCGTAAAACATACTATCGCAAAATTGAATTTCTATTTAATTTCATGTCGGAGGCAAAAATTTAGCAGCGAAAAATTAATTTTTCAACACTTAATTTTTCGATCGCAAAACTCGCCGCTTAAGATTTAATTGATCGGAAAATTTCTCGACGAATGACTTAGTCTTTTGTTGACTAATTTCTCGATAGAAAAATATCGCAGCGAAAAATTTTACTTACAATCGAAAATCACGTACCGCTCGACAAATTTCAAATCGAAAAATTTTATTCAATCAAGGAAAATTTTTCGACAGTAAATTTACCTGAGAAATAATTTCTCGATCGTAAATTTACGCGGAATTTTTCTTGATCGTAAAATTGATCGACCACAGTCTCACGATTTCAACTTCAACACTTAGAAGATTTTTTCTCTAAGTCTTTTACACGGTAGCGAACATTAGCGAAAAAAATTTCCTCGATCGAAAAATTTAAACGGAGGTATTACAATTGAAATCAATGCATAGGAAATCAATTTGAAAACCAAATCTATCGAGCGACAAATTTCTCGGCATGAACAGTGACATTTTCACGATCGAACACTTAGAAAATTTTGAACTTTTTTTCACGCATTACATATGCAATTCGAAATTAAAATCATGCCATTACATTTTTTTAAAAAAGAATCAAAATATCCTATATGCATGCTATACGATTTCAATTTAAAATTCATCAAACATGTCATGACTTGATACAATATTATAGTTTGATAAATTAAATCCATTTTCGACTAAAGTTAAATTTATGAACTAATGAACTTTTATATCTCTTTATTTTTCAGATGGATCGCTACCCTCGATATAATCATATATACGACCACAACCTTTATCTAAAGGTTCAGAATACAAACTTCCAGCTCGATCTGAGCACCTTTCGGTGTCCAGACGAGATCGTTGTCTCTATCCTACGAGGCCACCCCATCTGGCACGCATTGACGGTCACCGCCTCTGTGCCAATGGTCTATCTCCAGCAATTCTGAGGATGTATACAAGGAGCTGTGGCAAATGGAACATTCTCCTTCATGACTAGAATCGGGACGCGGCATATTCATATAGACAAGAACCAGTTCGGGATGATTCTGGACTTGCCATACAGCGAAAACTACGACCCGCTCCCATCGGACGCAGAAATGGTCCATGACTTCATGCAGATGGGATATCAACCGCAGCTCACCAAGTTAGCTCAGGTCCAGAGCAGTGGTATCCCTCATCCTGGAAGACACTGTTCGGGATTGTGAACAAGTGTCTATCACCCAAGCATGCTGGCTTCGACAAGGGCAACGGCAACATACTGCGGATCTTTCACGAACTCGCATTCTCCAGAAATTATGATTTCACGCAGCTGATCTGGAATGATCTTGCTGAACAGATTCGGCTGAAGGAGAACCAGAGATCGAAGAACGTGCCCTATGCTCGATGGTTCAATGTGATCATCAGGGTGTTCATGGAGTTACACTCACAGAATATTCCTCAGCTGCCTCCCGAGGAAACTATCAGCCTCCACGGCTCACGGACTTGGACCAACCGTCGATGCCGATTCCGCTCAATCTACTTCGGCTCGCCGACCCCGCGGGAGCTGAGTATCAGATTTTCTGTCGGGAACATAATCTAATTGAGCTAATGATCATAGGGCCCCCGGCAGATTTCCATGTTAGCCCTCCCCAACCGCCACAACACCAACCAAGCCCTGACGACACGATGATAGATGTTGTCGCTCATGAGCTTCAACAGGAGTCTCCATTGGTCGAAGAGCAAATGCCCGACGTAGATGATACTCTAATAGACGTCGTGGCTACTGAGATGGCGCTCGAGGCTCCTGAACATGAATATCAAGTGGAAGTTCCCGTCCATGTTGGCGTGCTCGAAGAATCCATTGATGAGGTTCTTCTACCAATAGCACATCCCGAGGTTGATATGGGGCAAAGCTCACTTCCACGAGTGACGGATGAGGCACACGAGGACGCTGAACGTGACCCTACTCTTCATACGGCCACCCTGTCGGATACGGAGTCGGATGAGGAAATAAGCCTGATAAGGACTCTCAGGAGACTTAGCATTCAGTTGGAGTCCCTCTTCCCGGCAGTCACTCGAGCCTGATAAGGACTCGCAGGCGCAACTCGAGCCTACCATAACACCCATAGAGGCGAATCTTCTAGATTCTACTCGAAGATTGGGTGGAAGTCTCATACAGTCACAACCTCAAGTGATGAGCCAACCTGAGGAGTCGGTGTCTACTCAAGGGTTGATAACAGGCGACATCAGTCGTCCTGGTCCATCCAAGGAGGCGTCCGCACCTTTTGTGACGAACGAGCAATTTCAGGCCGCTCTCTCTGCGCTGTACAAACCATGGAAGACAAAATCATGGAGAGAGTACTCCAAGCCATCGAGACATCCCGAAGAGATACCGGGAAAGCACCTATCTCTGAAGGCCCTTCGTCACAAACCAATCCCACACCTCCACACCCACTGACCCTTTAGCCACTTCATCCATCCGCATCAACCGATACACCATACCCATAACATAGCTCCACGACATCCTACTCGCCCGCCTAATCGGCCTTTCCATCTGGTCGCCTCAAGAAGTATCCCTTTATAGCCGATTGGTGGATCATCCTGAGCCACCTACTGACACTTGCGCGAGGCCAAAGCTCCCACTCACGGCGCAGACATGACTATCCTGACGATCAGGACCATCATGAGGGGGAGAAGAGGCCACGGACATCTACAAGTGACCAAGGACAAGGCTCAGGCGCGACGCAAACAAGTGCTGGAGCAGGTGAAACCCAAACCCAAACCCAAACACAAACCACCCACACCACGCACCGCACCACCACTCTAACCCATATCGACTCACCAACCTTTAACCTACGGACGCCTCCGCCCACACCGCCGATCTACTCTCAAGCCCATTGCTTCCGGAAGAAGAAGCAAGTGCAGCAATGCTCGTGGCCCTAGCAGCTACCCAAGCTACTCCCTCAGTCGCTCCAGACCAACTGGGCCCCTCAGGACATGGCGTCAATCCACACGAGGTGCTAGATAAATACATCTTCGAAGGACAGTGGATGACCCATTCTATGCCCGAGGAGCATCAGAGACAACGGCTTCAGGACGTCCGACACTTCTTACAACAAGCATCCGTGGACCTCGTAATCATAGAAGACGATGAACTTCAGGAAGGTGAAGACTACCAAAGAGACATCCCAAGGCTACCAGAGTTGATCGCACAACGAGCGGTTTCCCCCACCAGACAGATGCCAGGAACCTTTTGGATCGACACGCCGTGGGAGAACATCCGAATAGAGATACCCTTCGTCGAAGAAGTCCGTGAGAATATCTGGAGGTCACCGGACAGAATCAAGAAGCCGAACGAGTTTGAGCTGAGAGGGATCTCTCACTGGGATCAGCAGAAGAGGATGACATACCTCTGATGCTGACTCAACTAGGACCTGACGTAAGGCTGGGGATGACTAAAGGACAAGTCAAGAGTCATTATAAGAGTCTCTCCCCAATTTGCCAGCTTCTCAGCATCTACTGTGCCACAGGAGGACTTCAACCCAATATATGTTATTGAGCGAGTGGACAGAACCCGAGAGGAACTAAGAGAGAGTGACCTTCCGTATCTCCCTGCCGACGAGGTATACAACCTCCATTAGCTGTACGTGGAGAAGTACAAAGGTCCTCAAGGCTTCGTCAAGAAAGAAGGCCTCGAAGGGCTCCACCGGTTCATAATACGCCAAGTCAAATACTTTGCAGTGCATGACCTTCAGATGGCTCTGCAGAGCAACATGAAGAAGGTCAACATGGCCGAACCACTCAACAAAGGACCTGAGATCGAAGGGCTTCCAAGCAATCATGTGCACATCAGCTCAGTCCTAGCCATCACCTACCACAATCCAATTGCCAAGAAGACTAGGATGATGCTGAAGACTGAGATACATAAGTTTTGCGATGGGACGTTCAAGGTCATCGGGAGGAATATCGAGCAAAGTTTGGAAGAAATCAATAGAGATACAATGCTGAGGATCCACAGGTTTGTGAGAGAACAGCCGCTCCTGATGGAGTTGTTAGACGACATCAAGGAGTGCCGGAAGCTGAGGGAAACTCTCAGAAACTTCGAGTATGCGATGGGCTTGCACAGATCGTATTACGCCCGACGAGGACAAACAGCGCGTAGACGCAATCAAGCACAAAGGGGGAGATTGTAGAGTATGTGTTTTAATTGTGCTTGATTTTATCAGTTGTCCTTGTAATTAGGTGCGTTTTGTATAGTAGTCCTTAGATTAGGACTAGTTTGATATTTATACCAAGTTTTGTTTTGTATAAATACATGTAAACCGATTGTGCTGAATAGAGAAAGTTTTGGAAATTGATCCGAAAGGCTTGCAATTCAATTTCTAGGAAGAGAAACAACAGTAACTTTTTCACTCTAATCGAATTCTCTCTCATGTTCTTCATTTGAGTTTTTCGATCGAATCTTAATGTCAATTATAATCGTCGAATTACTTAGAATTCTTGCCTAGGATCATAGAGTTGTTAATTGTAGGACCTAACACTATATCTGAACCTAAAACTAAATCTGATAATCTGAGAGGACTCACTTAAATGTGGGTACCTAAAGCTCTCTAATTCGGTTTTGCAAATCCATCATGTGTGGTACCTCGATTTCGGTTGCTCCACACAATGACGGAAATCAGGAGCTGCTGAGCAACTACCTAGACCGTCTAAATGGAAAAGTCAGATTCCGCAACAATGATTCATCTCCGATTCTTGGCTTCGGAGATGTTATTCTGAACAATCTAACAATTAAGGATGTCTCATACGTCGAAGGCCTCCGCCATAACTTGTTCGGCATACGTCAGTTCTGCGACAAAGGATTCCATGTAGTTTTCCATGCTGATCGGTGCAAATAGTGGACAGTTAGGACTTCGGAAATCAAACCTTTACACTATAAACCTGACGTCTGTGCAGACCTCGACAGCTGTTTGCCTGATCTCCCAGATTACAATTCAGAGGAACAACTTATGGCATCCACGAATGTCTCATCTTAACATCAAAGCTCTTTAACGCTTCTCAATTAAGATGTTGGTCCACGGTCTACCAACCATAACACTACAAAAAGAGCATCAATGTTCGGCATACCAACTAGGAAAAATAAAGCGAGCATCTCATGATCTTATACTAGTTGCCTTTACTTCACGTCCACTGGAACTAATACACACGGACCTCTGTGGACCGATGAAGATACAGAGCATCAACGGACGCAAGTACGTACTAGTTATTGTCGACGACTTTTATCGCTACACATGGACGAAGTTCCTCCGAACTAAAGATGAGACAGGGGATTTGATCGTCAACTTCGTGAACTCTACTCAGAATTTACTGCAGCAGACTATTCAGACCATGCGAACAGACAATGGGAACTGAGTTCAAGAACAAGTATCTCAGTGAATTCTATCATAAACTTGGGATTAGTCAGTAATTCTCAGCCGCAAAGGCACCTCAACAGAACGGGATCTTCGAAAGGAAGAATCGAACTCTAGTAGAAGTCGAGCGTACGATATTGGTCAACTCAGGCCTCCCACACTTCCTTTGGGCTGAAGCAGTAAATACCGCTTGTTTCACTTAGAATAGGACGGTAGTTCACAAGTGTCAGGACCCGTCGTCCGACCTCGTAATTCGTTCTAATCTTAGGTGCCTAATGCTTCGTTTTCGCGCAAAAGCGTAAAAATGCGAATAAAATTTTTCTTTTTAAACATGTGAGAAAATCATATATATACAAGTCAAAAGAATGTCCACATGTCCTCCTACAATTCATCGTAGTCGTATCTACACCGAAGACAAGTGTGTGTGTGTGTGTGTAGCAAAAGCTTCCTATGTGCCCGGCCTTCACAGGTCGTCATCCATACACACACTCCCACCTCAAAAGCAGCCGGATAGCTTCAAAAGATCAGCCTCGCATAAGAGTCGGATCACGTACCGTGATCGTCAGTACCTACAACACATAACGTAAGGATGAGCCACCGAGGCTCAGTAAGCAGAAATTATGCATGTATGCACGTGTCCTAACGAACGGCAATCCACGCCGTTGTTTTCTAATGTTCATACACTTTTCCTTATACTCGTACTCTTTTTCTCATACTCTTACTTCATACGGGCCCTCGGCTTTGAATCCCACTATACGCCATCTTATAGAGATCTCAAGTGTGGAGGTTCACACCCTAGGAGGTCACTCTCAGGAGCCTTCCCTTATCCAGTGTAATCTCCACGCGGGCGCTTCTCACTGGTAGCCAGCCCCGAGGCCACTAACCACGGAGGTCACCCGAAGGAATCTTCCCACCGGGTGGTGCTTTACACGCTAGAAGGTCACCCGAAGGAATCTTTCCTTACTCAGCGTGTGCCCCGGGTCGCATTCTCCAGGTTGCATCTCCCGCGTATGGGGTATTTTCCCCAGCCTCTTATACAAGCCTTATCGCTTCATTTGCCTTACTGGCTGCATAGGGGAAGCCGTGACTCCTCATTCAAGTCGACACAGACGCCAATATCGGCGAGTATACATCGCACACAGGCGATCTTACGCACGCTCATACCTCGCGTCTTACACATTACATATGCGTGCAAATGTTCATGCCATGCTCATGTACGTATTCTAATCATGCCATCATGCACCTAATTTAATCGTATCATACGTACACATTTCATACAAAATTCACGAGCACGTAATTCACATAATTGGACGCAGGCAGGTTATGTGTCGTAGTTGAATTTCTACTTACCTGGCGTCCGTAGGCTAGCAGTCACCTGACCCGTAAGTGTTCCTAAGTCTCGACCTTAGGCATGAAATATTGGTATCAGTGCACTATTTTATTTAATGGCTTAAGTATGCCAATTTCTAAATTAGGAGCATTCTCACGTGTTTCGTGTGGTTCCAAAATTGCGAAGTGTTTCTCGCGAAGTCTAAGTCATTGCCCTATCCGCAAAGGTATCTTAGATCTTAGTGAAGTCTATTATTATTTATTTAAGATCCTTAGGTACATGGGATCGCTAATTTGCATAAGGTTCGACATTTATATAATACATATGGATATCGATATTCATTACATGGTTAGGTTTCGACATTTTAGGATAACTCTCGACATTGCATCTAAGATCTCGACATGGATTGAAAGTAGATCTCGAGTTGTAGGTTAAGTTAAATCTCGGGTATAAATAAACACAAAATCATGCCATGTACTTCGACATTTAAACAAAAATGTCGACATGAATTTTAGTATGACTCTCGACATTTCTTATAGTTAAATGTCGATACAGTGAATAATCTTCGAGCTTCACCTCGACATTATCACAAGGATTTAGACATTTTTATATTGTATGTAATGATTTCGACATTTTCCCTAGCTTCGACATTTTACCTTGCATCTCGACATCTTACTCGACATTATATCTATCCTTTCGACATTTACCTTGATCTATCAACATTGTATCTCGACATTTTGAACTGAAAATGTCGACAGGACTCAACGTGAGTCTCGACATTTTTGTCGAGATAAATCTCGACATAGTTATTGAGGTAGATGTCGATATGTAAGCTCGACATTCTATCCCAACGTTTCGATATTATCTTTAACATCTCGACATTTCATAAATCTCGATATTAAATAGAGCTCGACATTTAGTAAATCTCGGCATGGGTGAAAAATCTCGATATATTACTCGACATTGTATTTCGACATTTGGAGCAGAAAATGTCGATATGAATTTGAACATAAATCTCGATACATATATATTAAGTCGACATCTTATCTATCACTCGACATTGTATTTCGACATTTGGAGCAGAAAATGTTGATATGAATTTGAACATAAATCTCGATACATATATATTAAGTCGACATCTTATCTATCACTCGACATTTACTTGGATGTCCCGACATTATACTTCGACATTTGTAATTGAAAATGTCGACATGGGGTTCAACCTAACCTCGACATTTATCATCTGTTTTGTTCCTCCACGCCCTTCATCACTCGAACTAGGTTCCTTAGCTTGTTCTTCCTAAAATTATAAGTTCTAAATCACATACTAAACTACCCAACTCCATATTTGCCCAAACGGACATCCTTAGTACGCACATAAGCTCGACATTTAGGGTCTCTCGTGGTCACCTTAACTTAGTTGAAAGTTTAACTAAATAATCTTGGTAAAAGAGATCAAATTAGTTTAGGGGATTAGCTTTGCTTACCCAAATTTCGAGTTTTCCAAGTTAGCTTGGGAGTGCTCCTTCTCCTTTCTTCCTTGCTTTCTTTCGTTAATGGCTTATGTGAGAATGAAATTTTTAAATTATTATTTGGATATTTCTTAGCTATGATGACCAATACATAGGTTAGGTGTGGTCCTTCCTTAAACCAAGGAATATTGTCTCTTCTTTGACATTTGGGCCTATTATTAAATTCTAGCCCAATACTAATTTGATTCCAAGCCCAACTATCATTGGTCACTTCCCTTCGCGTTTTTCGAAAATTATCCTTCCTAATTTACGACCATGTTAAACACGAAATCCTTGGCACGCCATTGCACGAAATTCTCGTAACATTCGCGAGCGTAAAAATTCCTATGTCACATGAACATTCAACTTATACGCATTTGATACGAAATCACGTTAATCATACACGAAAAATTGGCCGACCTAATTTGCGGGGACCGGGGTCCTACATCCTCCCCCCTTAAGGAGGATTTCGCCCCCGAAATCAGCCCGTATGAAACAACTCGGGATAACGAATTCTCATTTCGTCCTCCCGTTCCCATGTGGCTTCTTCCGTAGATTGGTTCTGCCACAGTACCTTAACTAAGGAAATATCCTTATTCCTAAGTTTCTTAGTCTCGTACATCAATATCTCCACCGGAGTCTCCTCGTAACTCAGATCCGGCTTCAATTGTTGATGTAGGGATTCACTTCCTAGCACGTGGTTCGGGTCAGCTAAGTACTTTCGTAGGGTTGAGACGTGGAACACGTCATGCACTTGCGACAGCGATGCTGGCAGTTCTAATTGGTATGCCACCTCGCCAACCCTTCTCAGTATCCTAAATGGTCCTATGTACCTAGGGCTTAGCTTTCCTTTCTTTCCAAATCTTTTCACGCCCTTCATTGGCGATATTTTCACGAACACCATGTCGCCTTCGTCAAATTCCAGTGGTCGACGTCTTCGATCCGCGTAGCTTTTCTGTCGACTCTGCAAAGTTCGCATTCTTTCTCGTATGGTAGTAATAGCTTCCGTCATTTCTCGACGATGTCGGGACCTAACAGTGCCCGTTCACCAACCTCGTCCCAATGTACTGGGGATCTGCACCTACGCCCGTATAGCGCTTCGTACGGCGCCATCCCAATGGTGACGTGGTAGCTATTATTATATGAGAACTCGATCAGTGGGAGGTACCTACTCCAATTTCCTTTGAAATCGAGTACGCATGCTCGCAGCATGTCCTCCAACGTTTGTATCGTCCGCTTGGATTGACCGTCTGTCTGCGGATGGTAGGCGGTACTAAAGGACAACTTGGTTCCCATTGCTTTTTGCAAGCTCGCCCAGAATTTCGATAGAAAGCTGGAGTCGCGATCCGAGACTATCGAGGATGGAACGCCGTGCAGTCGCACTATCTCCTGGATATAAAGCTCTGCGTATCGTTCCATGGAGTACGTCGTGCTGATTGGTAGGAAATGGGCAGACTTTGTTAGTCTGTCGACGATAACCCAAATTGCGTCGTGCCCTTTCGTATTCCTTGGCAGTCCTACTACGAAGTCCATGGTAATGTTATCCCATTTCCATTCCGGAATGGGTAACGGTTGCAGGGTTCCTGCCGGCCTTTGATGCTCGGCCTTTATTTGCTGGCATGTCAGGCATTGGCTCACGAATGTTGCTATGTCCTTCTTCATGCCTGGCCACCAGTAGTTTTCCTTTAAGCCTCTATACATCTTCGTTGATCCCGGATGTACTGAGTAAGCAGTGGCATGTGCTTCCACCATTATCGTTCTTCGTAGTTCGGCACCTTCTGGCACGTATAGTCGATTCTTGAAGTACAGCCTTCCATCTTCCCGTATTATGAAATCTCCTGTTGGTTGTTCCGGTTGTGCTTCCTTGATTTTCGTGTAAAGCTCGTCTGCTTTCTGCGCCGTCTTAATTTGTTCTAGCAGCGTTGGTTGCAGGGTTAAAGCTGCTAGCTGCGTTTCGACTTCGCCTAATTGTACAACTTCTACTTCCAATAATTGCAGTTCCGCGCTCACTGCTTTTCGGCTTAAGGCATCGGCTACTACGTTCGCCTTGCCTGGGTGGTAGTTGATTACGCAATCGTAATCCTTAACTAACTCTAACCACCTCCTTTGCCTCATGTTTAGCTCTTTTTGAGTAAAGAAGTACTTGAGGCTCTTGTGGTCTGTGTATATTTCACACCGCTCTCCATAGAGGTAATGCCTCCAAATCTTGAGAGCAAAGACCACTGCAGCCAATTCTAGGTCGTGCGTCGGGTAATTCTTCTCGTACTCCTTCAGTTGGCGAGAAGCGGACGCTACCACATTCCCGTTCTGCATTAGTACACACCCCAACCCGTTCTTCGATGCATCACTATACACCGTGAACCCTCCAGTTCCCGAAGGTATTGTAAGGACTGGGGCCGTTGTAAGCCGTTCCATCAGTTCTTGGAAGCTCTGTTCGCATTCCGTGGTCCACTGAAATGGCGTATTCTTCCTGGTCAGTTTCGTTAGCGTAGACGCTATTTTTGAGAAATCCTTGATGAACTTCCTGTAATAACCCGCCAGACCGAGGAAACTTCGTACTTCCGTTACATTGGTCGGTCTGGGCCAGTGGCTAATGGCTTCTATCTTGTTCGGGTCTACAGAAATCCCTTCTGATACTATATGCCCCAAGAAGGCGACTTGATCGAGCCAAAATTCGCACTTCTTGAACTTGGCGTATAGTCGCTTGTCTCGTAATATGTTCAAAACTATTCTCAGGTGTTCTTCATGCTCCTCCTTCGTCTTCGAGTAGATTAGGATGTCATCAATGAAGACGATGACGAACCTATCTATGTATAGCTTGAACACCCGGTTCATTAAGTCCATAAAAGCTGCGGGCGCATTAGTCAATCCGAATGGCATCACCAGGAACTCATAGTGGCCATAACGGGTACTAAAGGCCGTCTTCGGAACGTCTTCCTTCCGGACCCTTAACTGATGATAGCCCGATCTTAAGTCGATCTTAGATAAAACCGTTGCACCTTGCAGTTGATCGAACAGATCGTCTATCCTAGGGAGTGGGTACTTGTTCTTGATCGTCAACTTGTTCAACTCCCTGTAGTCTATGCATAATCGCATGGACCCGTCTTTCTTCTTCACGAATAGCAACGGCGCTCCCCAGGGAGAAAAACTCGGCTGTATGAACTACTTCTGCATGAGTTCGTCGAGTTGATCCTTTAGCTCTTTCATTTCTGTCGGTGCTAGCCGATATGGGGTCTTAGACACTGGTGCCGCTCCAGGTACCAGATCTATAGCGAACTCTACTTCCCTTCGGGTGGTAGTCCCGGTAGCTCATCGGGAAATACGTCGGGGAAGTCCTTAACTATCGGCACTTCCTCAAATTTCGGGGAGGCGTTCTCTTCCGACTTGATAGCGAATACAAGATAAGCTTCACACCCCGATCTGATCAGTCGTTGGGCTTTCAACGCTGATATCCTAGAGATCATAGTCCCTTTACTAGTTCCTACGAACTTGAGGGGTTCATTCCCGTCCGTATTGAGCGTGACTATCTTGCGGTGGCAGTCTATGACAGCTCCGTACTTCGATAGCCAATCCATCCCGAGGATCACCTCATAATCATTCATGGGAATTATTATGAGGTCTACGGGCAGTTTCTTATCCCCGATCACTACTGGGCAATCCCGTAAAACTTGATTAGTTTGGGTAGGATTCCCATTCAGAACTGTTACCCTAAACTCGCACTCAGCTCGGTGAGGCGTGACTCCTACCCTTGTGACGTACTTAGTGGACGCGAACGAATGTGTCGCTCCCGAGTCGACTAGGATGCATGTGGGGGTTTCATAGACAAGGAGGGTACCTGTTACCACGGCCGGGTTGTTTTCTGCTTCCTCGGAGGTTATGGTGAAAACCCTAGCCGGTACCCTTGGTGGTGCTGCCTGGTTCCCAGCTGTACTTCCGGATCTGCTCTCCGGACATGCCCTCAGATAGTGGCCCGTCTTGCCACATTTGAAGCAGACGGCATTTTGGGAGTTGCAGACTCCCGTGTGCCTCCGTGCACACTTCGGGCATACAGGTAGGTCCAACTGGGGTCTACCCTGGTTTGGGTTGAACTGTGGGGATGGTCCCGGTCGATTCGGGAAATTCGGTTTTCCACCCTTGGCTACGAGCTGCCGCTTTGGGTTGCTTCCGCTCCCTTGCGGCCCTTGTACAAACTTGCGCTTTGCTTCCTGGGCGCGAGCAATTCTAGCCTCGGCTTGCTCTGCCACAAGCGCCCTCTCAGCCACTTGTGCGTACGTGGCTCCCTGTATTCCGGCCATACTCACGTCTCTGTACAGCTCGGGTTTCAACCTTTCCATGAACCGCTCGATCTTGAGCGCGTCCGTACTAATCATATGAGCAGCGAATCTTGAAAGCTGCTCGAACTTCCTGATGTATTCCGCCACTGTCATTGCCCCTTGGCGGAGGTTGATAAACTCGTTCATCCTCTGGGCTCTAACAGGAGCGGTGTAGTACTTCCCTCGAAAGATCTCCTTAAACCGATCCCAGCTCATCGTTAGAGGGTTTTCAATGGCTGAGACGGTATCCCACCAGTGCCCAGCGCTCCCCCTCAACAAGTAGGCAGCGCATATAACCCTCTCCGCCTCGGGTGTGCGGCTGTGCTAGAACATGTTCTCCAGCGTCCTCAGCCAATCCTCGGCGGAGGTGGGGTCTACAGCATCCTCAAACAGTGGGGGATTAAGCTTCCTGAACCTCTCCCCGATCATCTCAATTCGTTCGGGTGGGGGAGGTAGGTTGGCTGATTGCCCACCAGCGTTTTGCTGTTGGATCAGTTGTTGGATCTGGGCCGATTGTTGCCGGACCAGTTCCGTTAGTTGCAGGATGGTAGCGCACCGGCTATCAGGAGGGTTATTAGTATCCCTACCCTGATCAGAATCCCTGCTCCCTTCTCCCCTAAGTCTTACCATTTTCCAAACCTATACTGACCATTCCTAAGGCCAATAAATCAAACCATTCAAGAAATTCACATAACATGGTACTTACAAGCAAGGCCGCTTCCGCGCTTTTGAGTGTGTGTGTATGGACAGTCTGCAGGACCTGTGACCGAAGCTCTGATACCACTCTGTCAGGACCCGTCGTCCGACCTCGTAATTCGTTCTAATCTTAGGTGCCTAATGCTTCGTTTTCGCGCAAAAGCGTAAAAATGCGAATAAAATTTTTCTTTTTAAACATGTGAGAAAATCATATATATACAAGTCAAAAGAATGTCCACATGTCCTCCTACAATTCATCGTAGTCGTATCTACACCGAAGACAAGTGTGTGTGTGTGTGTGTAGCAAAAGCTTCCTATGTGCCCGGCCTTCACAGGTCGTCATCCATACACACACTCCCACCTCAAAAGCAGCCGGATAGCTTCAAAAGATCAGCCTCGCATAAGAGTCGGATCACGTACCGTGATCTCAGTACCTACAACACATAACGTAAGGATGAGCCACCGAGGCTCAGTAAGCAGAATTATGCATGTATGCACGTGTCCTAACGAACGGCAACCCACGCCGTTGTTTTCTAATGCTCATACACTTTTCCTTATACTCGTACTCTTTTTCTCATACTCTTACTTCATACGGGCCCTCGGCTTTGAATCCCACTATACGCCATCTTATAGAGATCTCAAGTGTGGAGGTTCACACCCTAGGAGGTCACTCTCAGGAGCCTTCCCTTATCCAGTGTAATCTCCACGCGGGCGCTTCTCACTGGTAGCCAGCCCCGAGGCCACTAACCACGGAGGTCACCCGAAGGAATCTTCCCACCGGGTGGTGCTTTACACGCTAGAAGGTCACCCGAAGGAATCTTTCCTTACTCAGCGTGTGCCCCGGGTCGCATTCTCCAGGTTGCATCTCCCGCGTACGGGGTATTTTCCCCAGCCTCTTATACAAGCCTTATCGCTTCATTCGCCTTACTGGCCGCATAGGGGAAGCCGTGACTCCTCATTCGAGTCGACACAGACGCCAATATCGGCGAGTATACATCGCACACAGGCGATCTTACGCACGCTCATACCTCGCGTCTTACACATTACATATGCGTGCAAATGTTCATGCCATGCTCATGTACGTATTCTAATCATGCCATCATGCACCTAATTTAATCGTATCATACGTACACATTTCATACAAAATTCACGAGCACGTAATTCACATAATTGGACGCAGGCAGGTTATGTATCGTAGTTGAATTTCTACTTACCTGGCGTCCGTAGGCTAGCAGTCACCTGACTCGTAAGTGTTCCTAAGTCTCGACCTTAGGCATGAAATATTGGTATCAGTGCACTATTTTATTTAATGGCTTAAGTATGCTAATTTCTAAATTAGGAGCATTCTCACGTGTTTCGTGTGGTTCCAAAATTGCGAAGTGTTTCTCGCGAAGTCTAAGTCATTGCCCTATCTACTTCGCAAAGGTATCTTAGATCTTAGTGAAGTCTATTATTATTTATTTAAGATCCTTAGGTACATGGGATCGCTAATTTGCATAAGGTTCGACATTTATATAATACATAGGGATATCGATATTCATTACATGGTTAGGTTTCGACATTTTTAGGATAACTCTCGACATTGCATCTAAGATCTCGACATGGATTGAAAGTAGATCTCGAGTTGTAGGTTAAGTTAAATCTCGGGTATAAATAAACACAAAATCATGCCATGTACTTCGACATTTAAACAAAAATGTCGACATGAATTTTAGTATGACTCTCGACATTTCTTATAGTTAAATGTCGATACAGTGAATAATCTTCGAGCTTCACCTCGACATTATCACAAGGATTTCGACATTTTTATATTGTCTGTAATGATTTCGACATTTTCCCTAGCTTCGACATTTTACCTTGCATCTCGACATCTTACTCGACATTATATCTATCCTTTCGACATTTACCTTGATCTATCAACATTGTATCTCGACATTTTGAACTGAAAATGTCGACAGGACTCAACGTGAGTCTCGACATTTTTGTCGAGATAAATCTCGACATAGTTATTGAGGTAGATGTCGATATGTAAGCTCGACATTCTATCCCAACGTTTCGATATTATCTTTAACATCTCGACATTTCATAAATCTCGATATTAAATAGAGCTCGACATTTAGTAAATCTCGGCATGGGTGAAAAATCTCGATATATTACTCGACATTGTATTTCGACATTTGGAGCAGAAAATGTCGATATGAATTTGAACATAAATCTCGATACATATATATTAAGTCGACATCTTATCTATCACTCGACATTGTATTTCGACATTTGGAGCAGAAAATGTCGATATGAATTTGAACATAAATCTCGATACATATATATTAAGTCGACATCTTATCAATCACTCGACATTTACTTGGATGTCCCGACATTATACTTCGACATTTGTAATTGAAAATGTCGACATGGGGTTCAACCTAACCTCGACATTTATCATCTGTGTTGTTCCTCCACGCCCTTCATCACTCGAACTAGGTTCCTTAGCTTGTTCTTCCTAAAATTATAAGTTCTAAATCACATACTAAACTACCCAACTCCATATTTGCCCAAACGGACATCCTTAGTACGCACATAAGCTCGACATTTAGGGTCTCTCGTGGTCACCTTAACTTAGTTGCAAGTTTAACTAAATAATCTTGGTAAAAGAGATCAAATTAGTTTAGGGGATTAGCTTTGCTTACCCAAATTTCGAGTTTTCCAAGTTAGCTTGCGAGTGCTCCTTCTCCTTTCTTCCTTGCTTTCTTTCGTTAATGGCTTATGTGAGAATGAAATTTTTAAATTATTATTTGGATATTTCTTAGCTATGATGACCAATACATAGGTTAGGTGTGGTCCTTAAACCAAGGAATATTGTCTCTTCTTTGACATTTGGGCCTATTATTAAATTCTAGCCCAATACTAATTTGATTCCAAGCCCAACTATCATTGGTCACTTCCCTTCGCTTTTTCGAAAATTATCCTTCCTAATTTACGACCATATTAAACACGAAATCCTTGGCACGCCATTGCACGAAATTCTCGTAACATTCGCGAGCGTAAAAATTCCTATGTCACATGAACATTCAACTTATACGCATTTGATACGAAATCACGTTAATCATACACGAAATTTATTGGCCGACCTAATTTGCGGGGACCGGGGTCCTACAACAAGCACTTCGATAAGACTCCAAACGAGATCATTAACAAGCGGGTACCCAACATTTCCTTTTTCAAAGTCTTCGGATGCAAGTGTTTTGTGGTGAACGATAGAGAGCGACATGATAAGTTCGACCCTAAAGCATTCGAAGCCACTTTCGTCGGGTATTCTTCTACTTTAAAAGCGTTCGAGTATACATCAAGTCCAACCGAACAACAAAGAAAGCTACAATGTCACTTTCCAATAAGTGGCAGATATTGCTTCTGGGCACATCACTCCAGGACTCGTGCCCAACCTAATGGCTCTTGAGCGCCTCAGTTCAGGACCTGTGCCTAATAGATGGCTTCTGAATACAATAGTTCGAAACCCATTTTTACTGGTGTGTTGGCACAAAACCAATAGAAGAAGGCAACAATTCGGGATTCAATGTCAGAAGAAGCTATGAGACTCGCGTTAGAAGACTTGGACTCTCTCTCTGAGCCCGTATATCGGCCAGACACCATCAATATTACACCCTCAGTGGATTCCCCACTCGATGAGGCCGATGTACCAAGCTCTTCACATGTTCCCACTTCACCCGATTCAGAATTACCTTAGAACACTGAAGAACCTACCCCGTTGTTGAGTAAGTATCATCAGAATCGCTCAATTCAAGTGCAAATATGGAACTACCTCAATCTATTGAAGAACTTGAGATTATTGGTAACCTTTGTCCACAAATGGCTGATACTTCTACTTCAGCGTTGCCTCATGAGCGCAGTGAAGTCGAGCACATCCGGTTGATCAGACAATATGTACGCCTTCGAGTGGAGTACGTATAAGACATCAGCACAGTCTCTTTAGCTACTTCTTAAGCCAAAATGAGCCAACCAAGGTAGCAGACGCACTTCAAGACCCATATTGGCTAATTGCAATGCAAGACGAGATCAACCAATTTGAACGTCTTCAAGTGTGGACTTCAGTACCCCGTCCACATGGAAAACCTATCATCGGGACGAAATGGGTGTTTAAGAACAAAAAGAATGAAGATGGAGAAGTGATCCGGAATAAAGCAAGACTGGTTGCGAAGGACTATAACCAACAGGAAGGCATTGACTACGACGAGACGTATGCCCTGTTGCCCGAATCGAAGCCATCCGGCTTTTCTTGGCTTATGCAGCCTACAAAGACTTCTAAGTCTACCAAATGGACGTTAAGACCGCCTTTCTCAACGGCGTGTTAAAAGAGGAAGTCTATGTCGCTCAGCCAGAAGACTTCATTCACTTAGCACATCCCGGTCACGTCTATCGATTGGATAAAGCTGCTGCGGATGAGGACTCAGCTTCGCGACTATGGGTACAATAATATACCCATTTGTAGTGATAGCCAAAGTGCCATTGCGATAACGTGCAATCCTATTCACCACTCACGCACGAAACACATAGACTAGATATTATTTTATAAATTATCTCATAGAAAAAGGTACAATTGATATGTATTTTGTAAACACGGTGTATCAACTAGCTGACATTTTCACCAAGGCATTGGATGAAAATGATTCCAATTTCTTGTCGAAAAATTAGGCATATTGAATCTTCCGTAATAGTGCTTTGCGTGCTCTAATGTGCTTTCATGTGTTCTATTCTATGTGTTTTGGGTACCTAAATGCGCGTGATACTCACATTAATAATAAAATAAAATCCAAAAATATTATACATATATTTATAATATTAGGGGAATGACGATATCTGATCATGTATAGATTTCCCTGATATGCGACATGTTAATTGCTTAATTTTGTCAGTCTAAGTCGCATTATTGTGTCTAAAGGTCATTAGTTTGCTCCAATGGACACAAAGCCACTTCATATAAGTTAGGATTCTAGCCTTCTTATTTTTCTTTCTACGGATTTATTCTTGAGCGAGTCACACATCACTTGCTTGTCTTAACTAGTGATTCTTGGCCTTATACTCATATCTGCATTAGATCATTAGGAAAATGATTAGGGCACTTAGAAAATTCCTCACTTGGCCATATGTAAATTTCAAACTTTTGAGATAGCCTATCCATTTTGAACCTTCTCCGAATACCTCTCATTTGAATCCCCTTTCGAGCCTTCAATCGACTATCTAACTCTTCTTCTTATGATTTCTAAAAGACCTCAATAATTAGGAGGGCATGTTCTTTTGGACTGATTTTTGTGCGTTGAGCATTCCTCGTGTGTGTTTTCCACCTTCTTTTGTCATCTTTTTCTTTGTCGTATCTTTTTCTCCCCCTCCTTTGCAAGGGCATGGATCTTGCTGTGAACTTCTCCATCGATAATCTCGTCAGCTCGTCAGAACGGCTGCAAAGAAGAGCACCACGAAGTGAACTTCTCCAACGATAATCCGGTCTTATTTCGAGAAATGAGAAGAGGAGCACGACCTTGGATTCGAATTTCATAACTGTGAACTTCTTCAAATCAATAATCTCTGAAACCTTCTTATCGATTAAGAGAAAAGGAGCATAGTATCAGCCCGAGAACCAACAAGCAGAACTTCGCCTAGATAATCTCTTAGCCTCGTAGAGAAGCGGAGATTCACCTTGAGCAAGCTTAGACAGATACGAAAAATAAAAAGGATGAAAATGACAAAAGAAGATTCGAAAAGAAAAATGCCAATGAAGGAGAAAGACTGAAGAAAAGGAAGACGAAGACTCTATGTCCACAACCCAAAATGTTTTTCCCTTCTAAGTCAGAGCCAAATTAAAATCCATCAAAGTCCCTTGGATTCCAAATCGACAGTCTTTCGCATAGGCTAAAAGAGCCTCGATCACAGGTAAATTGACTTAATATTACTTGTGTTGACTTGAGTGAAAAAAATATAAAAATCCCAAGGAAAATCGTGTATTTTACATAATTGTTACTTGGATTGGTTCACGTACTTGCTTGATAAATCAATTTTAGTGCTTGTTTGAGGGCGAGCATTTACAAAGTATTATGCTTTAAGCTCCAAATGTTATTAATGATCTGTCTCTAAGTGTTGCAGAAATTTTCGTTTCAATTTCTCTTGAACAACGCACTTTCATTTCTCTTGGAGCTCACGGCATTGGTATAAAAAATTCAGGGGGAGCCTAATTTGAATAATTGCTTCCAAATTAACTTTAATATTCTCGACATTTTGCTCTAAGTATTGCAGATTTTTAAAATTCAACTATGGAGCCAGATGTCGCCATTCAGAATTATAGGGTGTTAATTGCATTTATTTTTATACTTAGGGGGGAGTAGTTATGTGTTTTTTAATTGAATTAAGGGTCAATCTGAAAACGTAGGAAAATTTACAATCGAGAAACTAGCTTTAAATTGAGTTTTTCGATCATGAGTTTCTCGAGCAAAAACCCTCTAATAGGCCTGTCCAATCGTGAACCAAACATGACTTATCAGCCCATTAATATTTGTTCGTTTTTGCAGTCTAAAAAGTAATTCTCACGCAAACCTAATATCAAAATTGAACAGTGTCTTTTCATTTCTCTCGAAAAACTTAGAAAGACGATTCCATTTTCTCTCGATTATTTCGATTTTCAACACTTAATTGTCTTTATAAGGTAGATTAGACACCTATTTAGTGTTTGCGTATCTTTAGTCTCCGTTAGCATCTGTGTTCTGCGATTTTTCGCCTGATTTGATGATTAAGTTTCTCGTTTGTGAAATATTTGAAAACCGTATGCTATTTCCAGAAATCTTAGACCTGTAAACGTGTTTATCTGGTTTGATTTCTGTGCTTGGACATAGTTTAACGTGTTTTTCGATCATTCTTAGTATAGATTTTCGATAATCTATGACTTAAATTAAAAATCTGGGTTTCGACTTAAATAGGTTTTTGAATGTTTAAAGCAGTCGAAGAACTATATCGATCGCAAACAGTGTCAATTGGATTAGATTCGATTGTGTTACTGTTTGCATTGTATAAGATTTCCGATCACTAAATTTTTGACTCAGTTGCTGAGATAATTGATGCAGATCAAAAACTACTTAATATCGAGAAATCTAGTTAGGATTTTATGCGAGCGAAAAACTAACGAGTGGAATAGTCAAAATAGGTGCAATGTATAACGAGCGCAAAACTTACCATCGAAAACAGTACTTTCGATTTCAATTTTCTTTAGGTCGTAAATTCTAGCGGCGATAAAGTTAATTTGTCGACGATAAAATTTCTTGATCGTAAAAGTTCGTAGCGATGATTTTGATCGATCGAAAATTTTCTGGGCGATTAACCTAGTTTCTCGCTGTCAATTTTCTCGATCGTAAAATTCGCAGCGAAAATCTATTTTTAAAATCGAAAAACTTTCTCGCTCGATAACTCTCACGACGAAAATTTTACTCACGCGCGAAAAATTTCTCGATCGTAAATTTACGCGGAAATCAATTTTCTCTCGTAAATTTACTTGGAAATTTTTCTCGATCGTAAATTTTCTCGGCTACAGTAACACATATAACGTTCAACACTTAGTAAAATTTGCTTAAGTCATTATCACTGTAGCGACGCATGGCGGATAAAATTTCTCGATCGCAAAACTGCACGGAGGTTGTTAGTGTGTCAATTTCGCACTTAGGCAATTAAATTGGGGATTTCAATTCTCGAGTGATAAATAGGCCGGAGGGAACACTGCTTGATTTTTTACATTACAGCACTTAGAATAATTTTCAACGGAACCTTATTTACTTTATTTTCAAATTTCAAAAATTTCATCAATAAATACCAATTAAGTAATTCACTTTCGTAGGACCAATGTGGAAATTACATGTGTCAATTAGAGATTCATCAAACGTGCTGTGAGGGTCGCCACAGAACTTCAGCTTGAGCAAGTGCAGAAAATTTACAAAAGATGAAAGGATGAAAAAGACAAAGACGAAAGAGAAAAATGCCGAAGAAAAGGAGAACGATGAAGGAATGGAAGATGACGTAAAGCTCACTATTCCCAAAATGTTCCCTTCCCTTCTTAGTCATAACCAAATTAAAGCCTTCAAAGTCCCTTTAATTCCAAAACGAAGATCTCTCACTCGGTGAAATGATTAAAAGAACATCGATCACATGTAAATTGACTTAATATGACTTGTATTGACTTGAGTGATATAAATATAAAAATCCCTAGTCAAAAATAAATGAGCGCTAGAGCGAACCTAGTGAGATTTGTCGAAATGGACCCTACTTTGAACTTACGACTTTAGTTTGTTGATAGGATTTGACGACTTAAAATCTTATAAGTGTCTTGTGAATTGTTAGACGTGACAAATGATTGAAGCAAAATAATCTGACCCCATACTATTAATAAAACTAGTATATAATAATAAGAAAATAATAATAAATATATATACATGTATAATAATAATATTAATAAAATAAAAAATATATGTATAAAAATATTTTTCGCACATTTAATCTTATTTTGCATCTATGCGGAATTGATTAAATGCGAATTCCTTGCTCATACCCTCACGCAATACTTTGAATACATGATTAGGGGACCATGTATCTAGGAGAAATCGTCCAAATTGCGTACTACATTTTGGGCTTGTATTATTTTCACACTTAAAACCTCTGATAAGCCCAATTAGAAACAGTAACTCTTACAGTCGAAAATCCTTAAATACACGCATAAACCTCTAATCAAAAATTAAAGTCGAAAGTTTTCTCTAGCGAAAAACCCGAAAATACAAAAACAAAATCTTTCAAAATCTTCAATTCTTCAACTGATTTTTGTCTTTTTAAGGTAGATTCGACGTCATTTAGGCGATTGCGTGTGATTAAACTCTATTTGCGTCTACATTTTGTGATTTTTTGCCTGATTTTCTGTGAAGATTTCTCTGTTCTTAACTGTAAAACCATGAAGAATCGTTTCTCACGATTTAGACCTGTTCCTATGCTTAAGATGGGTCTGGATTTGCGAGTATAGACAGTCCTTAGGTTCACAGTCACTCTGATGGTGCAGATTTTCAACCTTCTACGTTTTAGGGCTAAGATTTAGATTCGACAAAAAACTGGATTTTTGAAGGTTTGAAGCAGTCAAAGAACTTTCTCGATCACAAACAGTTTCAATCGAATTTTAATTTGATTGAGATACTGTTTGCAGCGTAAAAGTTTTTCGATGGCTAAAATTTGACTTAGTCGTTAAAGATAATTGACGTAGGTTGCAAAATCGCTTACCATCGAGAAATCTAATCTTGATTTCACATGAGAGAAAGATTACTGAGCGAAATAGATAAATTAGGTGCAATTAAGTCTCGAGCGAAAATCTTAACATCGAGTAGTAAATTTCGATTTCAATTTTGTTCACGGTTGTAAATTTTAGTGACGAGAAAATTAATTTTTCGACGATAAAATTTCTCGATCGTAAAAGAACTTAGAGATGATTTTAATTGATCGAAAATTTTCTCGGCGAGTTATCTAGTTTCTCGGTATCAATTTTCTGGATCGTAAAATTTCGCAGCGCAAATTTATTTTAAAATCGAAAAACTTTCTCGCTCGATAATCTTCACAGCGAAAATTTTATTCACGCGTGAGAAATTTTTCGATCGTAAATTTACACGGCAAAATTTTCTCGATCGTAAAATTTATCGCTACAGTACCATGGTTTTAAGTTCAAACACTTAGAAAATTTCTCATAGTCTTTTTCACTGTAGCGAACTTCAACGAATAAAATTTTCGATCGAAAAATAGAACGGAGATTTGAAATTGAAAATTCGCATTTAGGAAATCAATTTGAGAATTTCAATTCTCGCGCAAAAGCACGGAGTGAACAGTGTATTTCAACACTTAGAAAATTTTCGACCAAACTGTCAAAACATTTTATGCCTATGTCGAAAATTTCATTATCTCTCCAATGATTCCGTATAACCTATGTGCAAAATTCATGATTTCAAATGTAAATTGGTCAAACATGCAATGATATAATTACTTACTATGGTTTGATAAATTCAAATTTCGACTCAAATTAAGTTTTGGACTAATGATTTGTTTTTCTAAATTGTCCTATTTCAGATGGCAAACTTTCCAGCTTACGACCACATGTACGATCATAACTTGTACCTAAGTGTACCAGACACTAACTATCAGCTCGACACGACCACCTTCCGATGTCCTGAATCATAGTGTCAATCCTTCAAGGCCATCCCCTCTGGCATGCTCTCACGGTGACGGCCTCTGTACTGATGGTCTACCTTCAACAATTTTGGGGGATGATCAAAAGCCTCACTGTTGACGGCACATACCGATTCACCACGGTGATTGGGACAAGGCACATCCGCTTCAACAAAGATGATCTTGGCATCACTTTGGACTTATCGTTCAGCCACAACTATGACCCTCTGCCCACGGTGCAGAGATGGTGCGTGACTTCCTTCACATGGGATACCGTCTGCCGCTCACTAAGCTTGCCCAAGTCCAGAGCAACGGCATCCCTCACCCATGGAAGACATTGTTGGAATTATCAACAATGTCTTTTGCCAAAGCATGCAGGCTTCGACAAAGGAAACGGCCACATTCTCAGAATCTTCCACGGGATTATGTTCTCTAGAAATTACGATTTCGCTCAACTGATCTGGAATGACTTACCTGAACAGATCAGACAACAAGAGAACAAGAGATCGAAGAATGTACCATACGCTCCGTGGTTCTCTGTTATTATTAGACAATTCATGGAGATGTACGAGCAGAGCATCCCTCGTCTAACTTCTGGAGGGAATTACCAACCACCACGGCTAAAATTCTTCCACAACCCAAAGCTGACGGATTTGGATCAGCCGTCCATGGCCATTCCGTTTGAGCTGCTGCGGCTCGCCGACCCCTCGAGAGCCGAATATCAAAGATTCTGCCGGGACAATCATCTCATCGATCAGATGATCAGAGGGCCCCCAACAGACTTCCATGTGAGCACTCCCCACCGACAGCAACAACCTAGCCCCGAGGCCGAACTGATAGACCAGGTGGCCGAGGAGCTAGAACAGGAGCCTCCACCTCATGACGTGCAACTACCTGATGAAGATGCCACGTTGATTGATGCAGTGGCAGAAGAGTTGGAACTAGAGGCTCCACAACAACCTCTAGGTGCTGAAGTGCCCATCATAGTCGGCGTAGTTCCAAGATCACTTGAGGAGATCCTACAACAGGCAACACAGCCCGGAGCTGAAACGAAGCATAGCTCACCTCCACTGGCTACAAGACCAGAGATCGAGGCTCTGATCTCCACGATTCAACACAACGAGCCTCAGGTGACGGAACAAGCTGGAGAGGATGTTGCACGAGAACCTTCCCCTCACTTGGCTACCTCATCAGACACCGAGTCCGATGAGGACATCCAACTCATGAGACGGACTCAGAGGCGATTGAGCATCCGATTAGAGTCCCTCTTCACCACCGTCACCACCACATCAGACACAGTGCCCGTCATCACTCCAAGTGGTGAGGCCGAAGTCCAGCTGCCAATCATCACCAGTCCAGCCCCTACCGTGTCTGATATGCAGGTTCACTCTGAACCTTTAACAACAACCCTAGAGGAGAATCTCCATGATTCAACTCAAGGATTGGGTGGAGTCTCGAACAGTCACAACCTCAAGTGACTACGAGCCAACCTGAGGAGCCGGTGTCTGCTCAAGGGTTGTCAACAGGTGACATTGGTCGACCTGGTCCATCATCGACGGATGCGTCCATCCCATATGTGACTGAAGACCATCTTCAGGCCACTCTCTCCGCAGCACTAAGTTCTTTCGAAGAAAAAATCATGGAGAGTGTGCAGAATGCAATCGAGACATCCCGCCAAAGATCGTGGGAAAGCACCCGTCTCGGAGCCGTCTTCATCACAACCTAATATCACACCCACTCAACCCACACAACCCTTCCCTATCGCCACACCCATCCTCACACACAACCTCATAAACCCAGCCACCATACCCATCAGCGACCTCCACTCGATATTAGTCGCTCGCCTACTCGAGTTGACTACTCGAATGCCGGAAGAAGAGGATCTATTTCGCCATCTCGTGGACCGTCCTGAACCTACCGAATCATGCCGAGGGCAAGACTCCCATTCCTGACGTCGACATGACAACCCAAATGATCAAGGTCGCCATGAGGGGAGAAAAGTCGTAGGATCATGACAAGAAGTCAGAGACAAGGCTCGGGCACAACACAGACGAGTGCTGGAGCCGCTGAAACCTCGCAACCCACTACCCAAACAACCACCACCACGCACCGCATCACTCATACAACCCAAACCGGCCCACAATTTGCCTTAAGGACGCCTCTGCCTACACCAACGATTCTCACAAGCCCCTTGCTTCCGAAAGAAGAAGCAAGTGATGCCATGCTCGTGGCCCTGGCGCAGACCCAAGCTACTCCCTCAGCTGCTCAAGAGTAATCGGAACCGTTAGGACATTGTGTCAATCCTCATGAATTCCTCGACAAGTACATACTCGAAGGACAGTGGATGACCCATTCCATGCCCGACGAGCATCAGAGACAACGGCTTAAGGACGTTCGTCAGTTCTTACCGCAAGCTTCGGTGGACCTTGTGCTGATAGAAGACGAAGAGGTTCCAGAGTTGATTGCACAACGGGCGGTTTCCCCCACAAGACAAATTCCAGGGACCGTTCGGATCAGAAATCCTCTTCCTTGAAGAAATTCAAGAGCACATTTGGAGCTCACCGAACAAGGTCAAGAAGCTGAATGAGTTCGAGATAAGAGGGATCTCCCACTGGGATCAGCAAAAGAGAATGACATATCTCTGGATGCTGACCCACCTTGGACCTGACATGAGATTGCGGATGACTAAAGCACAAGCCAAGAGGCATTATAAGAGTCTATCTCCCATATGTCAGCTCCTCAGTGTCTTTTGTGCCAAATGAGGACTTCCAACACCATACTATGCCATTGAGCGAGTAGAAAGAACTCGAGAGGAATTGAGAGAGAGCGACCTACCATATCGCCCTGCCGAGGAGGTGTACAACCTCTACCACCTATATGTTGAGAAATACAGGGGTCCTCAAGGCTTCATCAAGAAAGAAGCACTCGAGGGACTCTAGCGGTACATGATACGCCAAGTCAAGTACTTCACAGCGCACGACCTTCAGATGGCTCTGGAGAGCAACATGAAGAAGGTCAACATGACCGCACCGCTCAACAAGGTACCTTCGAAGGGCCTCCCAATAATCACGTGCACATCAGATCAGTGTTAGGCATCACCTACCACAACCCAATCGCTAAGAAGACTAGGTTGATGTTGAGGACTGAAGTACACAAATTTTGTGATGGATGCTCAAGGCCATCAGGAAAAACATGGAGAAACGGTTGGAAGAGATCAACAGAGAGACGATGATGATGATCCATAGGTACGTGAGAGAACATCCGCTCCTAATGGAACTACTTGATGAAATCGAGGAGCGACTGGAGCTGAGGAACACACTCAGGAATTCCGAACATGCACTGGGCTTGCGCAGATCGTATTATGCCAGACGAGGACAGACAGCGCCGAAGAGAAATCAAGCACAAAGGGGTAGAATGTAGGATATCAATATAGTTGTGCTATTATTTAATTAGTTGTCTTCATAGATTGGAGTTTTTATTGTAATAGTCCTTGGTTTAGGACTTAGTTTGTTATTTATACCAAGTATGTTTGGTATAAATAGATGTACAAACGTTGAGCTTAATAGAGAATTTTTGAGTAATTGATCCGAAAGGCTTGGAAATCCAATTCTAGAGAGAAAAAATCAG
>JAPQWV010001590.1:10000-70000 GCA_027422505.1 Craterostigma plantagineum
TCTTTAGGTTGTTTGATTCGAGGGGAAAGGACCCGTTGGGTTCTTAAGAATCAGAGTCTTTTTTGCGTCTAAATTACAAAGTCGATTTATTTTTCTGCTGTTTCAAAAAACTCCATTCTATTTTTTCTGATCATGCTTTTGCAAAATAAACTTCATTGATTGATTCAGAACACCTGTTCTGAATCTTGATAGTATCTATGGGTCCTTTCCAAGTTAGGGAATCGCTCAATTTACTTGATTCTATCTATTTTCTAGTTTTATAGATTAGATATCGTCCAAATACTTTCTAGACTTTTTACCCTATTTTTTTCTATTTTATTTTAGTAGCTCGGAAAAATAGAAATTTTTTAGAAGTTGAGTGAATAAGTTCTATTTAATCAATAAAAGGAAATTCCGTCTTTTTTTTTTGTTTTTCAATTTATTACGTCCAATAAAAAGAAAGTAGTGGACAAACAAAAAAAAAGTTCTGCTACATCTGGAAAAACGAAAACAAGACTAGGAAATTTTGACGAACAGGATCAAAAATCATTACTCTTTCGACACAAGAAAAGGAATTTTCTACACTCCTTTCTTGTGTCGAAGACTAGGAAGACGAATAATGCCTCCTGAAATTATTTGTTCCCCGCATTTCTAATTTTTAGTTCGTTCTATTTCCCGCTTACGTTTACTTATCTATCCCAATTTTATTTTATTAAATGGATATCTTTTAGAGCATTGAAATCTGGCAATAGGAACATAGTCGTACCAATTTTAAAAAGAGGTGGTAAAGTCCTAAAGTCAAATAAAATAGTCTTCTTCAAACAAAAATCTACCTATTATGACTAGGAATGCAGTACAGGGGATTTGACGAAGCTTGTGGAAAAAGAACAAGTCAATAAAAGTTTTCAGAATGTCATTTTTTTATCATACATAATTGACAACAAGAAGAATAATTTTGTTCTTTTTACGAACCTTATGTTGATAAATCCGCGAGTCTAGAAATTCATTTCGGCCAATTGAACCTTCTCAAACTGTTTCTTTTTAAGAACCAAAAATATTTGTGCCAAAATAACAGATCCCAAGAAGAACAAAAGACCTTGAACACGTAATGGATCTTGAAGTACTATTTCGGCATCTCCCTGTCCAAATCCACCCACATTAGGATTACTCGTTAATGGTTGATCAAATTTGATGGATTCACCCTCTGAAACAAGAAGTTCTGGGCCTGGAGGAATAATATCAACCACTTGACGTCCATCCGATGGATCTGTTATGGTTATTTCATATCCCCCTTTTTCTTTTCGTATGATTTTACTTACTATACCCGCTCCCGTAGCATTATAAACTGTATTGTTACTCTTGCTTCCGTCAGGATAAATTTGACCCCTTCCCCTATTTCCTCCTACATATATAGGATATTTTAAGAAGTGAACATCTTTCTTAGTAGCGGGGTCGGGGGAAAGGATAGGAAAGGTGATTTCACTATATTTCTGACCAGGTACAGGCCCTATCACAAGAATATTTGTTTTATTAGGGCGATAGCTCTGAAAAGATAAATTCCCTATCTTTTCTTTCATCTCGGGAGAAATACGATCGGAAGGTGCTAATTCAAACCCCTCCGGTAAAATAAGAACAGCCCCTACATTCAAACCCCCCTTTTTACCATTAGCAAGAACTTGTTTCACTTGCTTATCATACGGGATTCGAACAACTGCTTCAAATACAGTATCAGGAAGTACCGCTTGTGGAACCTCAATATCCACGGGCTTATTAGCTAAATGGCAATTGGCACATACAATACGACCAGTCGCTTCCCGTGGATTTTCATAACCCTGCTGCGCAAAAATGGGATATGCACTTGAAATGGATGGCCAAGTTATGATATATATCATGAGCGATACGGAAATAAATCGAGTAATCTGTTCCTTTATCCAAGAAAAAGTATTTCTAGTTTGCATGGCCTAATCATTGATCCGAAAGTTTCTACAATAAATTGGGTAGGTCACTAGTATAGTTCCCTATCCACGATTCTGCTATTTACTGGAAGCATTTTACTGGAATATTTTAGGATGAAAATCACCCGGATAAACTGTTTTGAATACTTATGTACAACTACATAGTAAGAACTATTCTAAGTGGATTAGATTCATATTGGTGAATCATTTATCAATCATTCATTGAATGATAAATAACTACAAGTGACGGAGATACACGATTTAAATACCGGAAAATCCAGTATTTAAAAATAGTATCGAGAATAACTGGAAAAGTGGAAACAAGACCAGATATAATTTGATCATTATGAACAAATCCAAAATCTTTGTAGACCGAACCAATCATTAGTTCCCAACCGTGGGGTGAATGAAATCCGATACATAAATCGGTTAATAAAAGAATCAAAAAAGCTTTTACTGTATCACTTAAATTATATATGAATTCCTGAGCCCAAGAGTTAAGAATAACAAGTTCTTCATTACCTAAAATAGAATAACCACTTAGAATAACAAAACAGATTATATTTGTCGAAAAGTGTAAAATCGTATGGATACGATCCTCATTGTGTATCTTGATTAATTGGATCGTTTCTTTGTGCATTTCTATAGGAAGCTTTTGTAGATATATCTCGGAATATTCCTTAATCATTTCGTCCAAGACGAGGATTTCCTCTAATTCTATGAACTTTTCTAGAATACTTTTTTCTTGAATATCATTCAAAAAGATTTCGGATCGACCAGTATTCGACCAATTAGTAATCCAAGATTCCATACTTTTAGTCAATGAAAGAGAAATCCACCAGGGCAAAAATAATATCGATACAAGATACAAAAAGGGAGGGAATGCTTTCTTTTTCTTTTTTGCCATTTTTCACCTGTGAATTTTTAATTTACCCACTTTATTCGTCCACTCTATGTGATCGAATATTTCTTTCAAACATGAGTTATAGACAAGGTATCAACTCTATGAATGTATCAACTCTATGAATCCATTTTATTTGCGGTTTGTTTGAATCTAGAAAGAATACTTAAATAGATTAAGACTCTACTTCGAATTTGACTAAAGAAATAATCAAAAATATTGTTTCCAGATATCTCAATTCATTAAATTCAAACAAGTGTTTCCTTTCAATGAATGACCGAAAGAAGTACTTTAAAGAATGAATATTCTAAAGAATTAATATTATTGAGATTTTGAGACGAAAGAATTACTTTTCAACAATAAAAATCTCCAATATTTGGAAAAAATTCCAATGGTTCCCCATAGCTAATAATAGAATAATTGGGAGAAAAAAGATACCAAAAAATGAGCGACAAAACAAGACAGGAATGAGGCCAGTTATCATTTTTAAGAAAATCCATGATTGTTTAGTAAGAAACACAAACGAAAGGATAAAAAAAAGTTTGATTGCTAAAAAGGAAATAATTTACAAGATTTATTTGCATCTTAAAGTATCACTTCCAACAAACATTGGAAAAAAAAAAGATAAATCTCTTTCTTTCGCAACTTAAGTTATGTTATAGAAAAACAGGATTCTTTCATCTTTCCCTCCTGTTGAGAAAGCATTCCTCAGTTCCTTTTCTTAAAAGACTTCAATTGGTACGCGCAAGAAATAGGCCAATTCTGCGGCTTTTGTTCAATTTCTCGTGGAGTCAAATTCTCATCAGTACGGGTCAATGGAATAGTCCCCCGGCCTCTGATGTCCATATAAAGGACACGACGAGCATAAATCCCTCTTTAACTTCTATTCTAACGGATTGAATATCTTTTATACGTAATCGAAGGAATATGCGACGATTTTTTCCAGGAAATCCCCAACGAAAAATACACACCATTCCTTCCTTTCTATCGAAAAGATCATAACCACTACCTACATTCCAGGAAATTGTACACCACAAATAGGAACTAATAAAGAGACCCGCGATACCGTAGAAAGACATTACGATACCTTGTGGAAAAAAAATGATTTGCTGAGACGGAACAAAAGAGATCAAATTTCTACCAAGATAACTGGAAGTTCCAACTAATAAGAATCCTAATGAACCTAAAAAAAACGATAAGGGCCCAGAAAAAATTACTTAGTTTTCGAGATCCCGTTATAAGTTCTATCCATATATGTTCTGATCGCCAACTCATATTTGATCCGATTGCATTTTTTGGAATTGAGAGAATACCCCAAATTATTTTGACTGTACTTTTTTTGTTTCCGAAGGAACTCTCATCAACTAGCACTAGTTTGATGTGAACTAGCACTAGTTTGATGTGAACCTTTAGGAGTAATTCATCAAATTGGTTAGATCTAAAATAATAACATACCCTTCATATGGTCCCAATATACATATTGATATACATATAGCTTCACCAACTTTACATTTTAGGCCTTTAGTGATCCTGATCTATTTGAAACTAGCTAGAATTCATTTACCCATAGATCGTTTTCTGTAAGCATAAGAGCTTTTTCCTCTATGTTCGGCGGAAATCACATGTTATACCATATTTCCTGAAAAAAAAATATCTGTGTTATGCTACAAGTCTAAGTTTCAAAAAAAAAAAACGGATAAAAATTGGGTCCCCTCAGATCTAAACAATCTTATTTTTTTGAACATGAAGAAATAAAGAAGCCATTGCAAGTGCCGGAAATACTAGGCCCACTAAAGGCACAAAAATAGAGGGAAAATTGAAAGTTGTCATACAAAGGGTACCTCGGTTTACTATTTGTACCTATTTATTTATTTTTAATATCATATTTTATACTAATACTAATTATAATTAATTCGAATTAAGAATTGTAATTATTATGAATTTGTAGTTATTAGTTATTATTAATTAATTCAATTAATTGAATTAATTAATTCTTTTATTAATAGAGATCTAAGTATCTCTATTAATAAATGAGTATAGTATAGAGAATAAGTGCAAGCAATGTAGAACTAAATAAATGGACTTATTCATCTTTTTACATGAAAGATACATATGATAATCAACTTTATCATTTTTATTCATTTCTTTGTGTTTTATTCTTGTCTTCTAATTTAATAAACAAAGACTTTCTTACAAATTATCGAAAGATTCGTTAGAATGCGACACAATGGGGGTTTTTAGTGAAAATGGGATTTTGGTAGTTTAGTAATGGGGAATCTAGCTAAAAAAAGAGTGATCCGCTACTTTCGATTCTTTCTAGAATTAGATCTTAGGTCACCAAAGAAAACTCCATTCTTATTTTTATTTTGAGTCCGACAAGCTAACTACTTGTTAGCTATAAATCAAAAAATTGAACTTAGTGCCTTCTACTTGATTGAATTGGAATTCAAAGGAACAAAGGCGTGTAGCTTAAATAATTCACTTAGAACACTTTTTAAAAGATTACGCGGTACGATTAGGTCGAATAAGCCCTTCTGGAATAAAACTTCAGCCGCTTGTGCATCTTCGGGTATTGCTTTCTTCAATGTTTGTTCAATTACTCTTTACCCGCAAATGCAACGTAGGAATTGGGTTCGGCAATAATGAGATCTCCCAACATACCAAAACTAGCTGTTACCCCACCAGTAGTAGGAGATGTAAGGATTGATACATAAAATAACTTTTTATTTGATTGATAATCATATAAGGCAGACGATATTTTAGCCATTTGCATCAAGCCGAAACTTCCTTCTTGCATGCGCGCCCCCCCCGAAGCGCACACTATAATAAGAGGTAGAAATTGATTGGCAGCGTACTCAATCAAACGGGTGATTTTCTCGCCGACTACGGATCCCATACTACCCCCCATAAACTGAAAATCCATAACCCCAATTGCTACAGGAATACCATTTAGTTGACCTATGCCTGTTTGAACAGCCTCGGTTAATCCTGTCTTTCTTTGATAAAAATCAATAGTATCTTTATAAGGCCCCTCCTCCGAATGAAATGTAATGGGATCCGCAGAGACCATGTTTTCATTCATAGGATCCCAAGTACCGGGGTCAATCAACGTTTCGATTCTTTCAGAACTACGCATTTTCAAATGATATCCACATTGTTCACAAATATTCAGTTTTGATTTCAAAAATTTCTTATAAATTAATCCATAACAATTTTCGCATTGAACCCACAACCGCCTATATTTTGGAATTGTATCGAGATCACTATACCTTTCTCTTAGAGTTAAATCACTACTCCTCACGCGGGTTCGTATATTGGATCTCCTCTTTCCTTATTAGTTCTACGTTTATCAAAAACGCACCTAGAAATGTAACTGTCACTACTATCACTTCCACTGGACGTATCAATACAGATTTGAGACTCAAGATAACTATCAATGCAACTATTAATGTGATTATTCCAACTAGATTGCGTATCATACATGTAACGACAATCTTCACTAGTGGATCTATTATTCATATAACTATAATTGTGATAACTATAAAAAAACCTTTCTAGTTCATTCAGAAAAGAATGATTGTTGTCAATCTCAAAACTACGATTTTCAATATCAAAATAGATAGAATAACTATCTCCATTCCTATCCCTAACTAGAAAAGTATCATCAGAGATGAAATTCGGAATGTCTTTAACCCCAAATACATGATGGACATTATTGTAACTAGAATTGTCACAATCCCTCCAACTAGGAATGTTTTTAGCCCTACCTTTTCTATTCAGATCTTCGCTTTGACTAGTATTTTCAATAGGACCAAGATTTTCCGTCGATTTCCTTATCCCATACCTACGCTCTAACTCCTTCTTAAACACCATCGAATTAAACCACCACCTTTCCATAGAGTTTTCTTGCCCCCTATTTGCATAAAAATACAATAGATGAATAGTCATTCGATCCACAATTCTTTATTTTTATTTGAATATCTTATTTCTTATCAGACTAAACATAGAAATTCAATCATTACTAATAAGAAGTTTGAAAAAGTATTCTCTTTTATGGGAATCCGAGGGTAAGACTTCACTATATATGAATATATGAATAGAATGGAATCCCTTTCGTTCTAAATAGAACGAAAAAGGGTGATTTTTCCTATGTCTTCCCATCAAACAAAAAAAGCAATATTTGTTCTCTCCTAGAGACAGTTTTTTCGTAAAATCTCGTCTAATAACTAACTAGAACTAATAAATTAAAACTAATAAATTAAGGTTCTATTCCAACACGAAACGAAAAAGACAACATACAGGATGGGTTTAAATAGTTGTGATATTTCTCTTGATTCAGGGAAACTACAGGATATATAAAGAATATACCAATCCTAAAGATCCATAGGTTTAATTGTGGATCCAAGACAACACTAGAAACATTTGAGTCTTAAATTTTCTATTTCAAATCTTGTCTATCTAGAGAGATATTTATTTATCGAAAATATATGCAATAGAATCTTTTGGTTCGGCTCAATCCTTTATAGTAAAAGATTGGGCCGAGTTTAATTGGACTTCAATTAAGAGAACGGAAGGTAATTACGTGTTATCTTAGTCTTTCTTTTCCTCATCCTTTTCCTCATCCAAAGTATCCACCGGTTTAAATTCAAATTTGATCTCTTTCCATACTTCACAAGCGGCAGCTAGTTCAGGACTCCATTTGCTAGCCTCACGGATAATTACATTACCCTCAGCAGCAAGATTACGTCCTTCATTACGAGCTTGTACACATGCTTCTAGAGCTACTCGGTTAGCTACAGCACCTGGCGCGTTACCCCAAGGGTGTCCTAAAGTTCCTCCACCGAACTGTAGTACGGAATCATCTCCAAAGATCTCGGTCAGAGCTGGCATATGCCAAACGTGAATACCACCCGAAGCCACGGGGATAACACCTGGTAGAGAGACCCAATCTTGAGTGAAATAAATACCACGACTTCTATCTTTTTCAATATAATCATCACGCAGTAAATCAACAAAGCCCAAAGTGATCTCTCTTTCTCCTTCAAGTTTACCTACTACGGTACCAGCGTGAATATGATCTCCACCAGACATACGTAAAGCTTTAGCTAGTACACGGAAGTGCATACCATGATTCTTCTGTCTATCAATAACTGCATGCATTGCACGGTGAATGTGAAGAAGTAGGCCATTATCTCGGCAATAATGAGCCAAGCTGGTATTTGCAGTGAATCCTCCTGTTAAGTAGTCGTGCATTATGATAGGAACTCCCAATTCTCTAGCAAATACAGCTCTTTTGATCATTTCTTCGCATGTACCTGCAGTAGCATTCAAGTAATGCCCTTTGATTTCACCTGTTTCAGCCTGTGATTTATAAATAGCTTCGGCACAAAATAAGAAACGATCTCTCCAACGCATAAATGGCTGGGAGTTTACGTTCTCATCATCTTTGGTAAAATCAAGTCCACCACGAAGACATTCATAAACTGCTCTACCATAGTTTTTAGCAGATAACCCCAATTTAGGTTTAATAGTACATCCCAACAGGGGACGACCGTACTTGTTCAATTTATCTCTCTCAACTTGGATCCCGTGAGGCGGTCCTTGGAAAGTTTTAACATAAGCAGTAGGGATTCTCAGGTCTTCCAGACGTAGAGCACGTAGGGCTTTGAATCCAAATACATTTCCTACGATGGAAGTAAACATGTTAGTAACAGAACCTTCTTCAAAAGGTCTAAAGGGTAAGCTACATAACAGATATATTGATCTGTTTCGCCAGGAACG
This sequence comes from Craterostigma plantagineum, assembly GCA_027422505.1. NCBI lineage: Eukaryota > Viridiplantae > Streptophyta > Magnoliopsida > Lamiales > Linderniaceae > Craterostigma > Craterostigma plantagineum. The sequence goes on from JAPQWV010001590.1 coordinate 18,617, forward strand.
GCCTCAATGTGGTAGCATCGCCCTTTGTAACGATCAAGACTGGTAAGTCCATCGGTCCACACAGTTGTCCATGTACCAGTAGAAGATTCGGCAGCTACCGCAGCCCTGCTTCTTCAGGCGGAACTCCAGGTTGAGGAGTTACTCGGAATGCTGCTAAAATATCAGTATCTTTGGTTTCGTATTGAGGAGTATAATAAGTTAATTTGTACTCTTTAACACCCGCTTTGAAAAACACATTTGCTTTAGTCTCTGTTGTGGTGACATAAATCCCTCCTACAACTCATTAATTAAAAATTTGTACAACAACAAGGTCTACTCGACACGAATGAATTAGGCGTTAATGAAACCTTTAACAGGAATCTTTCACAAACTTCCCAACAAAAAGAATACTAATATTATCAACTAATCATAATGTTTGATTATTAGACCATAGTATTTGATTTACCAAACACATCATTATTGTATACTCTATAATATATATAGCGCAACCCCATTTTTCTTTTGAACTTTTTTTGGAATCAAAATACCTAACTTAATTAATAATAAATTCCCTCTTGACAGTGATATATGTTGTATATGTAAATCCTATAGATGTGAAAATAGGGGGAATTCATCTATGAAAGAGTATAAAAAAATGAAAAGAATAGGCTATAGGGCTAAATGAATATGCTGAAATAAAAAATAAGAAAAGCCTAACGGAATCCTAATGTAAATAGAGTTCGGGTTCGAATTCCATAGAATATTTTATATAATATAGATGGGATTGTCTAGAATAATAGACAAATCAAAAATTTTCTCATGATCCACTTCAAATTTTCCAAATAGCTTAGTTGAGCTTGTCAATTCATTGAATAAGGAAACAATTGAATTGAATTCGATTGGATGGTACCAACGAAATGGCGTGCTAACTCTGGTTTCTTATTGAATTAACTGATCGATGTGCTATCAGACATTTATTTTGAATTCGATAATTTTCACAAAAAAAAAATTGACATATTTTTATTTATTATTATGAGAATTAATCCTACTACTTCTGGTTCTGGGGTTTCCACGCTTGAAAAAAAAAAACAGGGGCGTATCGTCCAAATCATCGGTCCGGTACTAGATGTAGCCTTCCGCCAGGTAAGATGCCTAATATTTATAACGCTCTGGTAGTTAAAGGTCGAGATACTGCTGGTGAACCAATTAATGTGACTTGTGAGGTACAGCAATTATTAGGAAATAATCGAGTTAGAGCTGTAGCTATGAGTGCTACAGATGGTCTGACGAGAGGAATGGAAGTGATTGATACGGGAGGTCCTCTAAGTGTTCCAGTGGTGGAGCGACTCTGGGACGTATTTTCAACGTGCTTGGGGAGCCTGTTGATAATTTGGGTCCTGTAGATACTAGTACAACATTTCCTATTCATCGATCTGCGCCTGCCTTTATACAGTTAGATACAAAATTATCGATTTTTGAAACAGGAATTAAAGTAGTAGATCTTTTAGCCTTATCGCCGTGGAGGAAAAATCGGACTATTTGGGGGGGCTGGGGTTGGTAAAACGGTACTCATTATGGAATTGATTAATAATATTGCAAAAGCCCACGGGGGTGTATCCGTATTTGGCGGAGTGGGTGAACGTACTCGTGAAGGAAATGATCTTTACATGGAAATGAAAGAATCTGGAGTGATTAATGAAGAAAATCTTTCGGAATCGAAAGTAGCTCTAGTTTATGGCCAGATGAATGAACCACCGGGAGCTCGTATGAGAGTTGGTTTGACTGCCCTAACGATGGCGGAATATTTCCGAGATGTTAATGAACAAGACGTACTTCTATTTATCGACAATATCTTCCGTTTCGTCCAAGCAGGATCCGAAGTATCGGCCTTGTGGGGTAGAATGCCTTCGCTGTTGGTATCAACCTACCCTGAGTACCGAAATGGGCTCTTTACAAGAAAGAATTACTTCCACCAAAGAAGGGTCCATAACTTCTATTCAAGCAGTTTATGTACTGCAGACGATTTGACCGATCCTGCTCCTGCTACGACATTTGCACATTTAGATGCTACTACTGTACTATCAGAGGATTAGCTGCCAAAGGTATCTATCCAGCAGTAGATCCTTTAGACTCAACTTCAACCATGCTTCAACCTCGTATCGTTGGTGAGGAACACTATGAAACGGCGCAAAGAGTTAAGCAAACTTTACAACGTTATAAAGAACTTCAGGACATTATAGCTATCCTTGGGTTGGACGAATTATCCGAAGAGGATCGTTTAACCGTCGCAAGAGCGCGAAAAATTGAGCGTTTCTTATCACAACCTTTTTTTGTAGCCGAAGTATTTACCGGTTCCAGGGAAATATGTTGGTCTAGCAGAAAACTATTAGAGGTTCAATTGATCCTTTCCGGAGAATTAGATGGTCTTCCCGAACAGGCCTTTTATTTAGTAGGTAATATCGATGAAGCTACCGAGAAGGCTATGAACTTAGAAATGGAGAGCAATTTGAAGAAATGACCTTAAATCTTTGTGTACTGACCCCTAATCGAATTGTTGGGACTCGGAAGTGAAAGAAATAATTTATCTACAAATAGTGGTCAAATTGGCGTATTACCAATCATGCCTCCTGTCAGCCCAGTAGATATAGGGATTTTGAGAATACGCCTTAAGGACCAATGGTTGGCGATGGCTCTGATGGGTGGTTTGCTAGAATAGGCAATAATGAGATCACTGTTTAGTAAATGATGCGGAAAGGGTAGTGATATTGATCCACAAGAAGCTCAGCAAACTCTTGAAATAGCCGAAGCTAATTTGAGAAAAGCTGAAGGAAAGAGACAAAAATGAGGCAAATCTAGCTCTCCGACGAGCTAGGACAAGAGTGGAGGCTGTCAATGCGATTTCATAACTAGTTGGGACGTTCAAATAATCAAAAGCAATTCTCTTTCAGCAATAAACCCGATTTGGATTCTGTTGAGTGAATCCAATCAAGCAGAATCCTATTTTGATACAACACAATTCAAAAAAATAGAATCAAAATAAATTAGAATAGAAATAAAGAAAAATACAAAATCAATAACAATAAAGTGGGGCAAAAAACTTATAGATACCATCGAGTTCGGTATCTAATAAGTTTTACCTACTATTGGATTTGAACCAATGACTCCTGCCGTATGAAAGCAATACTCTAACCACTGAGTAAGTAGGTAATTTATCATTCCAAAGAGAACTAAAAGTAACCCATCCCAACGATGGATTATAAATAGCATAATACTATAAGCATAATATTCTATAAGCAATAATATTCGAAAGAATACCACTCAAAAATTTAGGATGTTGGATTATAGAATATTCGCCTTGACAAGAAATTATATACATGATAAAATATGCATCACAAGCACAAAGGCTATAGCTCAGTTGGTAGAGCGCTCGTTTACACGCGCGCCAATGTTTTCCCGTCCCTGGACCGGGATTAGGACGAGCCGCCGGGAGAGGGGTCGTCACCCCTTCGCTGATGGCTCAGCCAGGTTTGGCCGGTCCCGTTCGCGGCGTCGGAGGTCCGTCGCCGGGAATGATGCGCCTCAGATCTCTCGCCCGCCACAGATCGCCGTGCCGCCTGTTTCTACCCTCCTCAGGTGGCTAGGCCTCCGCCACCTCAGGCTGGGTTTCCTCCTAGGCGGGGATGCCAATGCCTCCGCCACCTCAGTTCAGGCCTCCGCCTGGTCCTGGGGGATTCGTTCCACCGCCTGGGCCGGGACAGTTTGGCCAGAGGGGCCCACCACCGCAACATATGATGCAACCTCCACCTCAGATGATGAGGGGCCCACTCCGCCTGGTGGGCCGGGAATGCCTCCGCCAAGGCCTGGGATGCCACCGCCTCCTCCAGGCGGACAACAGCACATGTTTGGGCCACCAAGGCCGGGAATGCCGCCACCGCCAAATCCTCAGTAGTGGTGAGGATGGCATGTGTTTGATTTTGTTTGCAATTGCATGGATTTGGCATTTCATTTTGCTTTGTCATTGTTTTTACTTGCTAGGAGATGTTGATCTTGAGCATTCTGGTTTCGGTAATTAAGTTGTTACTTTGATCGACTGATATAATCCTGTTTCTCCTCTAGCTATGCGATTTTCATTAATTATGTCCTTTTTGCTTGCTTGCGTAACCCAGGGTGTGTATCCTTTATTATCTATCTGATGATGCAATGACGTGCTTGGTTTTTCGCTGTGGAGCAATGATGGAGCAAACTAGTTTATGTGAAGATTTTGATCAATGATTCTTAATCTTTGTACGAGTGGAATTTATTGGGTTGACTTTGTGAAGGTGGTAAAGATTACATTTTTCTTTGTTCTTGAAATCCAACTCTGAACTAGTGTACAATTTCCCAACTTCCCAGTGCCAAACATAAACCGAGGAATATTTCGATTCCATCACAACATTAAAATATAAGGCTGTTTTAAATTCATGTTTAAGGGTCAATTGGGACTTTGAGTGCGGTTACAACAAAACTTTCTTCAAGTAAAAACTATCAATCACTACCATAACAAAATATATCTAACGAATCGACAACGAAAACACATTGAAAAGTGTAGCAAACATAATTCACTCAAATGGCTCGCTTCCTGTTACCAACTTGTGTTCTTTTCATCCTCATGCTCGCCCGTGCCGTTGCGCAGCCAAACAAACGCCACAAAATCGCATGTCTAGACTACCCAGACTGTAAAAGTGAAGACCTTCGCTGCCCAGAATATTGCCCAAATCGCTGCATTGTGTTTTGCCCTTCATGCGAAACATTATGCCCATGGTGGTATACTCCACCACCGCCACCGCCGCCGCCGCCATCTCCAGCGATTTCTGGTGGTAAGAGAGTTCGTTGCAAAAACAGAGCTTATGGGCATTGCTACCTAGTTGAGGTTGTCTGCCCAGCTGATTGCCCTCGTACTTGCAAGATTGATTGCGAGATTTGCAGCCCTGTCTGCGGTGAGTACGTACAACTCATCAACTGTAAATTCTCTTCTCTTTCATCTTTTCGTTTCTCAACTGTTCTTTTTTGTGGGAAAACGATAAAGAGTGCAACAAGCCTGGGCTCGGTGTGTCAAGATCCAAGGTTCGTAGGCGCTGATGGGATCGCATTCTATTTCCATGGGAAAAAGGACAGAGACTTCTGTATAGTTTCAGACCAAAACCTCCACATCAACGCCCACTTCATAGGAAGGAGGAGAAACGGGGAAATGGGAAGGGACTTCACTTGGGTTCAGTCCCTCGGGATTCTATTCGACAACCACCGAATCTTTCTGGGCGCCAAAAAAACCTCATCTTGGGACGATTCCATCGACCGTTTGGAGATTTCCTACGATGGAGAAGCCTTGCTCTTACCCCAAGCAGAAGGCTCGAAAGGCAGGCCAACAATGGGCGTGGAATAACCATCGCAAGATCGAGCCATTCCAACTCAGTTGTAATCGAAGTCGAAAGGAGTTTCAAGATTAAGGCTACGGCTGTACCCATCACTGAACAAGACTCGAAGATTCATAACTATGGCGTAACGGATGAAGACTGCTTCGCCCATCTTGATTTGGGATTTAACTTCTATTCTTTGAGCGGCCAAGTGAGTGGAATTCTTGGACAGACTTACGCTGGCAACTATGTCAGTAAAGTAAAGATGGGAGTCGACGTGCCAGTTCTTGGCGGTAAGAGAGAGTTTGCTTCTTCGAGTATTTCTCGACGGACTGCGCTGTGGCTAGTTTGACAAGACGACTCAGATGATGACTTCTTACAAGGATTTTCGGCGTGTGAGTTTGGAGTGTAGCAGTGGAATCGAGGGCCAAGGAGTTATCTGCAGGAAATAGATATATACTTTCTTCTTCCTTAAATAAATGCGGAGCCATATGTGATAGAATTGCTATAAATCTCTGAATCTCTGACATGTTTATGTTCGACGGGACTCTTCTTTGCTGTAAAATCCAACAGATTTATCTGTATAGCGGTTATTGCAGAATACACATACCATCTCAGAGTTGCCTGGTCATAGCCTTATAATCATGGCTCATTTATCTGCTCTGTTTTTAAGGAATCATTGTTGCTAACATTAGACTGTAAGCACTCTTTCACAAACTCTTGTATCTTCCTCTTCATCAGCTTATCCTTTACGCCAGAGAGCATGTCTCGGTAGAACATCTCCAGGCGTCTCAGGTTGTTGCTGTCCGAAGATTCGAGCATATTCTCCCATTCTCCGCGACGTCGAACGAATCAGAACCCTCCATTGAAGTCAAGATTTCACGTTCTTGAAATGGCTTCCCGAAAATCGCGCCGTGAAGTAAGTTAGCATATCTCTCCATTACATCAAGTCTTGATCTTATCAGCTTCATCTCCTCCATAGCATCAGATAGCCTCTTATCTGTCTCCCCAGTAGTATCATCTACCTTACTTTTATCGACATCATTATCCCTCGATTCATTTTCCCCCAAATCACGGTCGAGCAAAGGCCATAAAAACCCTAGTTGGCTCGTAGCAATCGATCGCCTGACCATTCCCAAGAACGCCACTTCGACCTCTGCCCCATGACCACAGTTTGTGCCCAGAATCTCCTACAAGAACTGTATGAGCAGCACCGCATTTTTACTGCAAAGGTTGTGAAATTTCGATCTTCGATCCAATGTAAGGAAATCGAACTGGCAAAAGAGCATCCAACGTCATTCCCTGCAAATCTAGCATCAGGGCATAGCCAAGACCGTTCTCCATTCCCCAAGACCACAGTTCGCCTGAAGGAGACACTACGCTCGTATGAAACAGACCACAGTCAATGGATACCAAGAAAACACAATCGGGCAATCCCTTTACGATTTCTGGGGTTTGTAGGCTCTGTGTAGTTCCATGGCCTAAACTGCCCATTTTCTCCCAAGCCAAATGTCCAGCAAATGCTTTTTAAGGCATCGCTCGGTCTCTTCTCATGGGTCAGTATAGCTGTGTGGAAAGCTCCACACGCTATTTCGTCGACTTCCCAAGGAGACTCAATGTTGAACGTTTCTATTACATGAGGTTTCGATCTACTTTCTTTGTCTCCCAAGCCTAACTGGCCATGGCTGTTACCGCCCCATGAGTAGCATATTAGTTCGCTGCTTCCTCTGTACGTCTCTTCAGCGCTGACTAGCGCTACTACGTGCTCGTTTCCACACGCCACTTTAACGACCGTGTGGCCATGGAAATCCCATAATGGAGTTGGGACTATGTTGCTGACGAGCGAAAAGTCGATTTCGTTTGATTTTGCATTGGGGGGATTGGGACAGTTTCCCCAAATCCATAACGATCCTTGATTATCTATTGCGAGCGACATCATTCCGCCGGCATTAACAGATGAAATCTGAGGCAAAAAGGTAAGATGATATTCGAATTCGCATCCAAGAAAGATGGAATAAAGAATCAAACAAAAGATGACTCTTGCCTTCAACGGTTTGCTGCTGTTCACTTCGTCGTCTCTTGTCGAATTGGGTGATCCCAGACCGATAAAGCCTTCCACCAAGTGTGGTTTAGTGTAGTTTTCGCCGTCAGTGCTGATTTGGCCATCCATGTTGGGGTCAAGGAAATTCATAGCACTGATTTGACACATATTATTACAAGGCTATAATACAGCACCGAGACATTTTCAGGTAGCAAAAAAGCGAAACAAAGGATACAGATATTATAACCCCAGCCCCAAATCGATCCATCGTCTGCGCCATCACAGAAAAAAAAAAAAAAAAAACCAAGAAGATAAATGAGTTGGAATCTGACAAACAAACAGTTCCTCATTTCATCGTTTATAACCTGCGAGAGCTAGACTATGGTAAGCCCCAGCAGCAATCCCAACAATCTTAAGCTTAGCTTCCCTTTCATCATCATCGTCACCGCCGACGAATCCGACACGAACCGGGATATCCTGGTCCTCTTTCGAACCGGTACCTAGCCTGCCGAACGTTCCCCTTCCCCAAGAATAACCTTTCCATCACCTACAACAATCACACGTCGTATAGACGAATTCTTCACGCAAGAAATGACCCAGCTTGCAAAGAGTGAGAGCGATAATACATTAGCGAACGCCGACCTGTAAGAGCGAGCGTGTGAGCTTCGCCGGCGGCTATTGAGATGATTTTGCGCGGGTCCTCCATTCTTCAATCAAGATAGCTCAGTAGCTTCGCTTCTTAATTCTTATCCATGTTTCTTCTTTCAAGTTAAAAGGTTTCCATTGATTGGATTTGGATATATGGGCCTTATATGGGCTTCATCACGTGACTAATAAAAGTTTGGGCCTCAAAGGAAGCCCAATCTTACACTGCTCAGAAAAAGGAGCTTGAAGCTCCTCGGCAATGGCAGAATTCAGAAATGTCGAAGGAGAAAAACGAATCGAATCTACTGAGCTTGATCAGTCGTGTTACTTCCGAACCATACTATATGCTCCACTTCTTAGTTTTCTTCTCCTACATTCCCATTCGATGCTCAGCAAATAACGTTCTCTCTGCTCACCGCTCGTCTTATATTCTTCACCGTGTATTTGATCCATTTTTCTAGATTTTACGTTACGATTATTCTGTTACCGATGTTTTCAGTGGTTGTTAGAGCTTTGATTTCGGATTTGGTTTGGTTTTTGCAGGAGATCCAGTCTTTGCTTGCGTTCTGTGTTATAGCAGCTGTGAAGGTGTGCTTTGCTTTTTTTTTTTTTTTCTGCTTGATTTTTTGACAATTTGACAATATGCTTGCGGTTTAGTAAGACTATGAAGCTGGAAATAGTATGAATTTGATAGCGTTTTAAAAATCTGTGTTAACGAGCAATTCGAACCTGATATTGGAAACTTGCAGCTTGTGAGAACGGAATCATGGGAAGCGTTTGTAGCTGACACCTTATTCTATGCAAAGGTTCTCTGTTTTCATCATCGAACTGTGAAAATTTGTATTTCTCAGAACAATCATTTTATACTGAGTATCCCAGGAATGCTATTCTCCTTCTTATTTCACTTAATCTGAATTCTGAAGTGAGTTGAGTTCATCTTACAGGTTTTTCTTGCAGCAATTGCCTTGATCTTGGACTACCATTTGGCATGTGGTATGGAGTAGCATTTTTGGGTATGCCTTTGAGGCTTTATTTTCCTGAACTTTTGACCGCCTTAGCTTTGTGTAGATTTTTTCATGCATTTTATTAGCATTCTGGAAGCTCACAAGATTTTTTTGATTGCACAGTTTTGTATATAGTCGCACAACAACCTGCCTACGAAGGAACAGGTACGATCGTTGAAAAACGTTCCCGGGTTCTTCTGCTGTAAGGGACTGCTGATTAAATGTTTGAAGTCTGTAAGTTTTTACTTAACTATTTAAGTTATGCAGGCACAACAAGTCATTTGACACCACTCCAATTAGAATCCTTGCTTACCGAAGGCAACACTTCGAAATTTTGGATGGTTGGTGTGTAGATTTTCTCCTCGTTTTGTAATGATTTAACTGCCTCATATGCATGATCTGACAACAATTCTTAACGGTTCCTTTTCTATAGTGTCATGATACCTTTGTTCTAATTACTACGATTACAATACTGGCAGATTGAATTTCGAGCCCAGTCTACATCCCCTTGCATAAAATCAAGTTCCTTTTCCCGCAGCTATCAATCACGTGAGTCTTGAGCTCAGCTTGTATATTCCATATGCTTTTCTTACAATTATAATTTTCTTTGTGCCATGACTCTGGGACTTAACATTTGCACAGGTTCTCAACCAAAAACCTATCCTTTGCAACAGTCGATCTCGGACTCTTTCCTAATGCTGCTGAAAAGCTGGAATCTCTCTAGGGATAGATCAATAGAATATGAATTAAGTTTTGTGGCTTTCTTTGCTTGCCTTTCTTCACTACTCCGACCAAAGACATATTCTGAGGCAGAGATCAAAGATCTCATGTACTTATGCACGTGTTATATTCGTATTCAACGCAGAGAGCCTTCAGCAACTACCGATCTATATGTTATTTCGTGATGGATCTGCGATCTCACGGTTGCCCAAGACTGACTTCGAGGCGAAGATTTTCAACTCCCCTCTGTCAAAGGTATCGTCCTCGCACATACTATTATAGGAGACGTCGGGCATGTAACCCATTTGCGTCGTGGCTTATCCTTGCAGAAGCAACTGTGTCGTCACTTTGAGCTCGATAAACTCTTCCTCGACTACATAACTGATAAATAGGTAAAATATTTGACCTTTCCATTCTAAACTCTGAATATTTTTAATTCATTCAAGTCCTCCCTGTCCCCCATTATTATGCAGGTATGGAGAAAACAACCATGAGTTGAGTAATCACATCTCTGTTCCGCCCCATCACGTGGTCCAAAGATTGCAGTTTTTGATCGATGTTTGATTTATAAAAATTTAGGAGATATTCGTTGTGGCAAGTACATAAGTAAAAAAAATGGTATATCTTTTAATTGAAATCGTAATTATTGTATGGTATTGGTAATACAATATATCCTTTTCTTGTCGGCAAGAGGTAAACGTGACATGCAAGAAAAGTAATATTATCCCATGGGCCCCACTCGCTATATCGACGAAATAAATGCAAATACAAATGGAATATTAGTTATAATATTCCAACTGATACGATACTCCACTCCAAGGTTAGGTACTGGAGACGGAAAGAGAGACAATCTTGACGTTAATAATATTTCGGAAACTAATTAAAATTCAAGAAAGCCCACAGACTTCATCCTCCATCTTCTTCACCATAAGCTCCAACCCAAGCTGGTATTTTCGAACCAACTCGTCGAAATCCCACCCTAAGACAGGCTCGAGGCTTACCCACCATCCACGGCGCACCCACCGCCGGGCGAGGCTGCCTCCTCTGAAGGGACAACCTTAACAGTCGAAACATAGGATTCGAACCCAACGTTGGACTCGACAATCTCGTACTGAGGGTCATCTGTGCATGGTCTACGAACACCAGCCTCTCTTTGGACCAGCTGACGCCGTCATCTTGGCGGTTTTTCAAGCCGAAGCCGGCGCAGTAGCGGACGCAGTTTGGCCGGCCGTTTACTCCGGCGACGCCGTACGTGGCGAGTCCGGGGAACCATTTGTGGAGCCCAAAGAAGTCCTCGAAGAGAGGCCATATTTGATGGGCAGCAGCTCTTTGTAGCTTAGTTGAGACTTAACTCCCACTTTTCGTTAAGGTATTTTGTCCATTCTTCTTGACTCGAAGTCTGTGTAATGGGTGGTAATAATTGGAGAGGTGGAAGATGAATAATTTAGTGCTTGAAGATTTGCCTTTCAGCATGAGATATGAATATTAAAAAATACAATGTGTCCATCTTTTGTTTATTTCCCATTCTTATATGACTAAACTTCGATTGTTATAAATTACCAAGATTCCATTCTAGATGGATAAAATATTAAAAAAAGTTGACTCCGTCCCACTAAACATTTTGCCATTTGTCCCACTAATTTTGTCATTCTTATTTGAAGATAAAACAATCATATATTATTAAATATTCTTAATGACGTGTCAAAATATACACTTTATTACTTTTCATTGTATATATTATTATAATATACCACCTTATCGTTTCCCACCAACATATGTGATTAACCGTAGTACTATTTGTCTTATCTTTTTGTGTTTCCTATTATTAACTAACGAGTTTTCATGTAATAAGTTCACCAAAGATTCCATTGTATGCCGAAATTTAATTCGTACAAGGACTAGACGTCTGATTCTTGGTGAACCTAGATAGTACATAACTACAACTGGGTCAATGTTAGAGTCAAATGCGAAAAGGTTACGAAAGATACTAGTAGAAGCATCGCTGAGGATGATACACAGAAAAAGCCTAAGCACTCTCATCTTCAAGTTATACACACTTTCTAAGCAAGGAAGAGATCAATAATTGCACCAAAATATCTAAAAACCAGTTGGTAGCAATAGGTAATTTCTCCCAAATCATTGATCTCTGTCATGTAGGGCAAAATCGCATTCTCTCGCAACTCAACGAAGAGTTGGTTGGCAATAGTCAAAACACGACGGAAATCCCGATAGAAGTAAGCTTTCCTCAGGACACAGTTTTCCCATAACACACGGATGCAATGTAAAGGTTCTTGGCCCATTTCTCCTGCAGAAAATGCAACTCGTTAGGAGGAACATGGCAAGAATGGTCGAGGAAAAGTGGAGAATGGAACATGAAAAAAATTTAACCTTGACATGAACACTTGGAAAAGCAGATGTTCGAAGTGTTTCTTGTGTTTCGTCTGCAGGTTTTCTTCTCGGGATACTAAGTACAAGTGCAGTTGATCCAACGTTGCTGCAGTTGATGTAATGCGATAGCCACCATCCCATCTTCTGTGTATACCTTCACTCGGGTAATGAAAATCTAACTCCACGACCTATGTAGTAATGAAGATGGACAATCAGAACCGTGTTCATAGATTTATGACATCATGACAGCTTAACAAACCTGGTCAGAAAACCCAGCCCCGCGAGACACGACAATGGCCCATCTGTTTCCTGCGGAAGCCATGGAAGTAACATAAAACCCTTCTCTCCATTTTTTGTTGATCCACTTAAATGGAAATGATTCGCTCACTTTGTAGGACTGCTGGAGATACTGGGTACCTGATGAGTTTACATAAACTACGATTATTATGAGGTTTAAAACGTGACATGACAAAAATATCATTATGTAATGTGAATTTTTGTCGCCAACCCTTGGACATAACGACCAAAGAGCTCCCATTATTCGCCCCAGCTACTGCACTGATGTAAAAGTTTTCTCCCATTGTTCCATTATCCATTCCTGAATTCAATACAAAGTTAAACTACTCAGTGTTCACATTGCCTTTAACAAGAAATTGCAAAACAGTAAAAGTCAACGAGGAAGATTAGTCATTCACACGGTAATGTAAATAATTTAATTAGGACCTTGTGAAGAAAGTGAGGTGAAAGTTCATAAACTTGGGCACTAAAGCCTGTCCCAGCATCCATAATTAGGGCCCAGAGATTTGAACAAGATGCGACACAGCTGATGAATAACCCATCTTCATTTCCTTTGTCAATATGCTGTGCAAGTCTGTTGTCTGCCACATTGTAGTGATACCTACAAAGCACAAAAGCATATATAGGGCGGTGAGTATCCTAAATAAACGTAAGAAATACTATATAATGATACCTTTGCTTCATAGGTGTCCGAGCATTATACACACTAATCCATTGTGTCGCAGGCATTCCCAATCTGACCTTCTTCTTTGGCTGCTCGTCATCATCGTTGTCAAACATAAGCCGACCTCTCTTATGCCCAACTTGGTATATAAGCTTCGTTAAGTAAATACGTTATCCATGAGAATGAGAATATAACTTCAATAACTCCAAAAAAATATAACATTAGGAAAAGGAACTTCAGATGAAACCTTCTGAGCACCCTCAGTATTGATTGGCCTGATAGCTGGATTTGGACCCACAATACCATCAAAAAGTGAAATATATTTTGCATAATTTGGCTCCTCATCAACTTCAAAGCAACAATGTATTCACAAATTGTCTGAAAGGAGCGGGACAGAAGCAACAAAGTGTTTCTGGAGAAGTTGACATCTTCTTTTTGCAGACAAGGAATCCTTTATTCTCACCCTGAATAAGAAGATATTTAAGCAAACTCATCATACGCTAAATAGAATTTCAGATACAAAACTACTAACCTGGTATCCTTGCCAGGGAAGCCGACCACGAAGAAGAAAAACAAGAGTATAAGCAAGGGACTCTAAATCATCCCTACGACTGCCAGTTCTTCCCAGATGAGCGTGGACGCTAGCATAGCGGACAGTGCCTCTGAAAACCCAAAACGTTAAAACATCAGTAAAAACTGTTATGTCAGATATTTGTCAACAGACACGTAGTTAAAACTTGTTTATAATTTTACCTGAAGACGTCCGGCCGTTGGTCATACTCCACATGCAGGCCAGTTGAATTGTTACGCCATTTAGTGGCTGAATTTCAGCATAAGAAAAAGAAATGAAGTTATATCGATAAGTTTCATTGCAGATATTAAGCATTACAAGGATGTTACCTAATCCAAGATCAACCAGAAATAGTCTTTTCTCAGCAGGTGTCCAGGTGGACCAAGCAAAAAGTTCTCCGGCTTCACGTCCCCGTGAACATACCTACAAGAATCATAACCATGAGGCTTTCATGCAAGCACATGTCTTTCAAGCACGAAAGATAATCCATATTCCCGAACACACCAATAAAATAATCGACCAGTTTTTGAATTGATCACATATCAATGCTCGGGGGAGTAAAGAAATTCATTGCATACCCTCTGGAATGCAACTTCTCCATTATGGAAATTGCCTCAATGGCAATACATGCTACCATTTCGATGGACATTCTGCAAAATGAAAAACTGAATATTAGAGGCAAGGTATCGTACCTGTGAAAAGATAAGGTTAAAATTTGGATAGCGAGACTAACGTGAGTGATTTACTGTTCCAGACATCCCATAAACTTGGACCAAGCATATCCATGACCTGAAAAGTTTGCAAAGTTTATAATCACCTTCATAAAAGAGAACAGAAGAGAACATAAGCAAGTGATGCTGTACAACAGAGATGATGTACCATACCATGATATAGTAATCGTTTAGCCGTCCTTGTAATGCAACTGAGGTATACCATGACTACCACCTAATGCACTGTAAAGGAAACAAGGCATATTAAGATTCAAATGTTAGCCAATGAAAAGAAAAGCAAGAATACCAGGATGAAGCAAAAATAGAAGAAGACATCACCCACGTGTAGACCTGCCATTCGTAAGGGGGTCCATAGTTACATCCTTTGCTGCTCCGATGCTCAAATTTCAAAGCAACCTAAAAGATCAAGAACACTAAACATACATAGTAGAGATCTCTCCTGAAGAAAAGGAGTATCAATACATGAACTAAGTACCTCAACAGCTCCTGGCCCTGTCCTTTCATTTGGATTTGTGGGGTTGATTCGGCGACCGACATACACTTGTCCAAATCCTCCTTTCCCCAATTTCCTTTCAACTCGATAGGTAGGAGAATTACCACTTGAACCTGTTGAAAAGTTCAACACACAACAAATGATAACCAACAATTTGCAAACAGCACACAAACTATATCACATATTTGAAATCCAATATTGGATCACATAACAGATCTCCAGCTCAAAAACCTTTCCAACACTACCTTAAACATTAAAAAACCAATTATTTGGCACCAAACTTCACGTCGAATGAATCTATGAAATGGCACACCAGCATTTTCTTTTTCCGCCAGAACAAATCGAAAATTGAAAAAAATACTCCAATGGCCAGAGCCAGACCCATAAACAATAGAACACAAAATAAATTCAAAAGGCGAAAAATAAAACAAGATTGAACAACTCGGCAAGCATCTACTAAAAAACAAAAATCAAAGAAAAGAATCACGAGAAAAAGAACAGGGCACGTACCGTTTCAGGGATAGGAGCAGTGATGCCTTCATCCTCAGCACCCAAACCCTTATCACTCCCTTGCCCACCAATAGCATTCTCATCCATCTCAAACTCAAAATGCACGCTTTCTAGTCTTACCAGTTTAAAGCACCACTGAAGAAAACGAACAGTCCAGACCGAACAAACCAGAAAAAGAAAAGAAAGAAAGCGGCCGCTCCAACTTCTAGCCTCTGTTCTCTGCAGTTCCTTTCCCTAGAATCGTAAACCTAACCTGCTATTTGACAACCTTATTCTTTCCTTGATCAAACGCTCTATCACCAGCTCTTAACCGATGACCCCAAGTTTCGAGAAAAATATTATGAGGTAGAAATTGTTCCGATTCTGACGTTCTCATATAAACATAGAGACGAAAAACGGAGGAGATAACATGGCGTAGGGTTTTTGGAGAAATTGTTGGGAAATGAAAATTCGTTGGCTACAAAAGGTTTAAAATGTGGGCGTTGTTGTGAAGAGCGAAGCATGAGCACACACACGCATTAAAATATATTTTTCACAATTTAAAATTTTCTCGTGTTCAATTGATCTTTTAAATTTAGCATTCATCTCTCGAGGAAAAATGGAATTTGTCAGATTTCGAGCTTTAAGCTCGAACTTTTTAATCAACACAAGCTCGACTTTCTTATCTAACTAGAAAGTATTAACGAGAACAATCTTCACCAAAAAGGGTGGTGTGTGTATGAGACTATGCTCACAAGTTCATTCACAGGCATTTTTTTTTCTTCTTCTTGATAATAATAGCAAGCAGTATATTCATTCGGATCTCGACAAGACGTCGGGGCGGCAACATAGTCTTCTCAGCCTCAGTTTTTCCTGTATTCGTAGATAGAAAATTGGTGGCAAACTATGGCAAAAGGAACAATGTGTTTATGATGACAATCAAGGAAAAGTACCAACCTCTGCATTGCTATGGAGGTATCTTACCAAGAAAAGGCATCTGCAACCCCTTATGTCGTGGCATCTCCTCTGTATGTCGATAACATGAGCGTCGAAATATTTCGATTGATCTTGTTTCTCCTGGTTCAGACAATATGTATACATGGTTATGATTATTATACAAAGAAATTTAATTTGATTTACAACCTCAAGAAGAAGCTTCACGCAAAAAAAAAAATGAGGAAGGAGAAGAAAAAGAGTACCTGGAAGCAAACCACTAGATCCCCTATTTTCAGCTTTCGGCACTCGGTATGCTCCAAAGCAACAGATCGAACCCTTAGAGAATTCGTGATATTCACCCACTCATCTTCCTCTTCTCCAAAACCAACAAATCTTACATGAACTTCCTGCAGTGAAATAAACTTCTCATGCCTGAATCAGGTTTACTGTTAGAGGTAAAGAGCATAATCCAATTACTAACATGGAGCTGTTTGAAGCTTCAGTATACTCCATTTCAAATTTCAAATACCAAAAAATTGTAGTTTGAATGCTGGCACAGAAGATAAGTATCATTTATTCAAAGTACTCACAATTTCCCCGGTATCGAGAAATCTGTGGGAAATAAATTGATCGACATCATACCACGCCTCATCCTTTGATGACCTTGCTTCAAACTCCAAACTGGAAAGATCTTCATTCATACCTGGCATCAAACAAATTAAGTATGATTATGATAATTCCACCATACTCTATCCTTCAGGAAGAAAGGTTCTGTTAAAATGAATCAATGAGACAAACAATGGATTATGAAACCAACCATTTAGCTGTAATAACTGGTAGATTAGAACTGTGCTGTATATGTATTTTATCAGGTATGCTTCAAATGATTGTTACCTGTTAAGAAAACTCACCTGCTGGAAATATTGGATTTTCAGAAGCTTTATAATGACTAAGAATTTCTGAGATAAACGGTGGCATGTTCGATACATTTGGTGATGTCACTTTAGAAGGTCCACTTTGTTGGTTATTCTGGAACCAATGCTTAATCTATATCACAACACAGCATTCAGGTCAAAAGATACTTCCAAGGCCAAAGAGTTGAATTGCGTTAGGAGCATTAGGAAAAGAAACCTCAGCCCACTTGACAACAGGTTTTCCTGCACGACCGCTAGAACGGCTGCAACGTAGCAACCAAAATAATGTAATGGCATACTGATTGATCAAGCACACAAAACAAGATTCACACAGAAAAGCTCACTTGAAGAGTCTTGCCAAGTTCTTGCAGAACTCGTCCTTAAAACATTTTCTTTTGATACACTAAGTAAATGCTCCATTTTCGCAACCTGCACGACTTAATGCACAAAAATCTAGTCCCATGTATGACTAACGAAATTTCAGGCAAACAATGGAGTCATTAGAAGCAAACGGACTTAAGCCTAATCCATTGAACTGGAAAAGCACATAATGATGAAAGGAAGACCATTCTATTCATTTTCCAGTATAATTTTAGCTCCGAACTCCATGAAACTTTCTCGAAAGTGTGACTACTGATCCAAAAGATCTGACCGTTTAAATAAAGCTCACCTATTGCGCTCCATATCCAACCTCTATACAACAGGTTAAACACAACAACAATCACAGAAAAAAAAAAAAAAGATTAACTGAAAAAGAGGACCTCAGCCTTGGTGAAGCCCTCAAACGACTGCCTTTGCCTTGGACGAAGATCCATTTCGCAACTGAAACTTCGCTAAAGATTGAGAAAACCCCTCCTGAGCAACAGAGGTGAAAGGAAAGGAAAGGGTTTAACGCATGTCCTTGCAAGTATTTTTGAGTTCTGAGGTATGAAAAAAGGACGGGGAAAAAGAAGCGAGAGAGAAAATGACAGCTGTCGGTAACTTTTGAATTCTTCCCCTTTTCTCCGGGCTTTTATAAGGGGTCAAAGCCCATTATTATGTGGGCTTCTGCTAAACATAAGTGACAACTTAAAAAAGGCCCATCATTATACTAAATTACAATCTCGCCCCTCCCCCTTCAAACCGATCATCGCCGGCGTAACTTGCCACACAAGCTATCTTAAAAGGTACGATAGAAGAACCCTAACTATTTCGTGCTCAACACTGTCTCTACCGTCGATAAAAATGGGAACGCCCGAAGCGCCCCGCGAGCCGTGGCCCGACCGTATCCTCGACGACGTCGGAAGAGCCTTCGGCATGGGAGCCGTCGGCGGCTCAGCCTTCCATTTCCTGAGAGGCGCCTACCACTCGCCGAGGGGCGAGCGCCTGATCGGAGGCTCGCAAGCCTTCAGGATGAACGCCGCTCGCGTCGGGGGAAGCTTCGCCGTCTGGGGAGGGCTGTTCTCCACCTTCGACTGCGCGATGGCGTACGCTCGCCGGAAGGAAGACCCTTGGAACTCCATAATCGCCGGAGCGGCCACCGAGGCTTCTTGCAGGTGAGGCAAGGGCTGGGAGCCGCTTCGAGGTCCGCTCTGTTTGGCGTGCGATGCTTGCCTTGATTGAGGGAGCTGGGATGACCTTGAATAAAGTTATGAGCGCTTCGCAGAGACTCCCTCCTATGGGGGAGGAGGATGAGGCCGCGGCTAATTTTCCCAGCGGGTTAGAAACGGGTCAGTTTTTGGGTCGGGCTCCGGCGGATACTGCTGCTGCTGCTGCTGAGAGTGGTGGGCCATTTCGTCTTGTTCTCACGGTTCTGGTTTCTACATTAATAGAGAGCACCATTTAAAAACGGTTCAATTCCAATTTAGTGTAGCAATTAGACCAATTGGAACCTATTTGTCAGTTATATTTAATTGACCTCATCCATATGAGAGTGCCAGTTACTAGTTTTTTTAGTAATTGTGAGATTCGTTATTTTGTTGGCGTTCTTAATAATAGTGTTGACCAATCATATGATTCCCACTTATTTCACGACTTGACGGACGAGGAATATACCTTCATGGCATTCATTCCAAGATGGGTTATGCCACAAAATTAATGCCTACTTTGCTTTTTATTTTTTTTCCATATCTATTGACACCTTTTTCACCCATGTCAACAACCTACAAATCAAATAACCAAAAGCCGGGGCAGAGATAATAAGGCCGGAATAGTAGAAAAAACTACGACTGCCAAAACAAGTCAAAGTCTTGAGTATACAAGGAACGATCTTGAATCTCCAGGTTCGCCACGTGCCAATTTACGAGCGCCGACTGAATGAATTTACACAAGACGAGCGCCAATGGGAAGATCCACCATTCGCTTTCGCCCCTGAGGAAAAGAAAAACAAATGCCAGCCCGTGCTTATGACGAACGCAAGAGAACGAAAATTTACTTTCGCTTACATCTTCCAAGGTTGAATTGGAAGCTTCCCATTCAAGTGATAGTGAACATAGCCGCATATGAATGCAGTACCCTGCGGAGAATAAAGGGACATTTCATTAACGTATTTGAGAGGCACGTATGTTGATGATAAATGCAAAAGAAGTGGCGTCTACTTACGACATTTATCAAGGAAATGATGTTCCAAAGTGCGTACATGCGAGCGAGGCCAGCTGATCGCCTCGGACTGTGGCTGAATAAAGCGTTAATCCCGGACGGAAAGGGAAGTAAAATCCCGAGGGGTAATATAAACAAAACTATAAAGACATCTGCTAGTGAGAGCGAATATAGCTGGAGAAATGTAAGCAATACTAAGCTAAAGTCTCCTAGTAGAAGGATGGAGATCACCAAACCCACGAGATCCTACAATAATACACAGCAACATTTTCTAATTTCAGGGTATTTCATAGTTGACGGATATGAACAATTTTAAACTGTGGTTAAAGATGTTACCTGGTGGCCCACGGGTTTTGTGTTGTGAATAAGAACAGATAAGACACAAAACAAATCTCTTTTTTCGTCAAGCACCTTCACGCCGTTTAGGTCTAAAATGCCTCCATAGCTTTTTCCCTGAAAGGTATCCAAAGGGTTTCTCCGGGCTTGTACGAAGTAGCTATTCTCTGAAGTTTCATCTTTATCACGGTCATTGCTTCAAAGAAGGAAAAAAACGACGGTCATTAGTTTAGAGCGATTAGAACATCTCAAACAATCTGAAAATTTGTCATTGCGAAAACGAAAAAGATCCATACCGTGTTCGCAGATTGCTTTGAGCTGCTCCATCAAGAGATGCTAATGATACAAAGTCATCTTCTTCAACAGAATATATTAGAAGACCATATTGACAAAAACCATCAGTTGTGGCTTGAAACCATGCAAGATCCACCCGCATGCTGTAGACCTTTAGTGCAGGATTAGCAAAAGTTTCGAGCCATTTAATAACTGGTCGAAACTTCACCCTAAGACAACCCTTTCGCACCAAGCGTAACTGTGCATTCAGACCAGCCACAAAGCGATACCAAGTTGTAGGCGGCACAGCCTAAAGACAAAAGATATTATTCAACAAATGCTCCTGCAAGAGAATTGCTAAAGAGTTAAATGACAAACCTGACTCATGAGGCTGGTGATGGTGTTGTCATTGTGAAGAGAGAAGGGGGTCATATAGCTCCCATCTCCTCCAAAGAGAAAGCACATGGGAAATCTTTGACGGAGTCGTGGAGGAAGATCACTTCTCTTTTCATCGCCACCGAGAAAAAAATCAACAAATGCCAGCATTAGATCTGGTGTTGCAGCAACCTATAGTTTCAGGGGTAATGCAGGAATAAGCAAAATTGATAACTCACTGACGCTTCAACAGACTTAATTGAATGATTAGATCCAATATGTTAAACCTTTAGCCCTTCATATAGAGCCCGTGATCGGCAAGAGCGCAGGCAAGCATGGTCATATTCAGACCGCACAAATTCTCGTATTCTCTGCAACTTAAGTCTCCGCCTCCACTGTTGCCATGACCACGCAAAAGGATAAGCAATAATGCAAAGAATACTGTGAATTGATCCTTCCCACCATTCATAAGCAGCAAGAGCATTGATTTCATCCACAAACGAATTAAATGCCCCCTCATATCTGCCATTTGGAAATAAAAGATAAAAGAAAATAAACATCTTTTCCAGTTCATGTGTGTTGCTAGGAATACTTTTAGACTTCCTACATCAATGATGGAGATTGAACATATGAGAGGAGAAAGAATATTTACACCTAGCAACCAATACTTCAGGTTTAATCCAAATCAATATCCGAGAACGAACATGTGAGTGGAGAAATATTACTTACACAATTTCTTTTACTTGATCAGGAGGGGTATGGGTAAGATGCCAAGGGTGACTAAATGTATTCGGTCCCGTAAAATACATTCTGTGCACGTGACTCTGAGACTCCTCAGCTCTGTTAGTTTCTAAAACCTGATCGTGAAATGCTGTGTCAAATATTTCTCACAAGATATACATGAACGCTACTTAATCCATCAACATATTTCAGATTAGATGCTAATCAAGATTTTATTCACAAAAACCTCGTTAAGAGACTCCAGGAAAGGGAAGGAATGATCTATTTGGGAACCCTGTTGTGTGGGGGCAGGGCCAGGTAACTCGTCAACCCCAATGAACTTCATCCGTGCAACACTGAGCACCAAAGCAAGCAAGATCAAAAGAGCCAATAGCAAAAGGCCAAACAGCCAGGGTCCCCCAAATGTATATATCAACTCTTCAAGAGCAGTATAACAGTGGGGCAAGTGATATCTATCCGACACACACTTGTACGGACATGGAGTTTCTGTTATACCACCTGAGGGAAATGGAACCACATTAATGACAATATACCGATAACATCAAATGTAGCATATATATTTATATAATAAATCTTGAAACTCGATAAACTGGATGTCTCCGACATAAACACATTAGGCATCAATAGTTAGAAAGTAATGAGTGATCATGTGGAGAAGCTCCTTGATTGAGGTACCTTACCTCGAACATGAACAAACACGGCACGGTTTGGAAGCTGCTCAGTTGGACAATGTTGACAGAGTGAAATATCAGAGCCAGTCACATTTTTAAATGTGCCAACCGGACATTCCTATGAGGTTAGAAACACATAAGCTCATAAACAAAGGGAAAAAGAAAACTGCCAACATTCATAATTCATCACTTAATACCATATTAGTTTTTTAAATAAGCAATTATTTGAGCAACACGGACTTACGATTTCCAACTCTTGTCACAAACTGGACAAATTCATATATTCAAAGTGGTTGTGAAAGAGTTTCATGCAAAATTATGGTGGTCTAGCCTGACTCCCGATTCAATTATAGGGATCCGCAAAACTGGAACAAAACAGTAGCACAAGAAATAATGGACAACCTCGCAGAATATTCCATAAAGTCCCTTCGGGCAAGCTTTTCCACTGACAGTTCCATTTTCTCCTGTGCCACCTTGTTTGCCTCCTAATCCACCTCTATGGTGGATGCAAAAAATCAAGTTTTTCCAGAAGCGATGTCACCAAATCAGTTCAATATTTTTTAAAAAGATAACTCCAGACAATAAAAAGAGACTGGGCAAGCACAAGCTTATGCAGCATGGTAAGCATCTGTACTAACCCTGTGTGAATGCTTCCATTTACTCGAGCAACCGGCCAATACACATCTCCAGTAGGAACCTCCGACCAGTGGAAATGAATCCTCCCACCACCGCCTCCACCAACTCCAACAAGGCTACCATTACCTCCAACGCTTGACAGACTACCGGACTCAACCAGAGACAAAGAGTGCAAAAACATCAAGATGGTCCCACCAGATCCACCCCCAGGAGCAGTGATTGTGTCAGTAATCTCACTGTTCTTTCTCATTTTTCCACTAAAGCTTTCTCCATCTGCTCTAACTGAACCTTCAACGTGGAGGCTTGTCAAAGGCTGCTCAAACGAACCCATCGCTGCACCGGAAGCAGAAAAGATGCATTTCCAGAAAAAGATTTGGCTTGACTTATCATGGTACCAGAAGCAACATGAATAATAGAAATGCATGAGTCAAGACATGGCAGGAATTGTTCAGTTACACAAAACACAGCCCCTTTCGGGAGTTTAATTGACACGATAATCTAATCATAGAACAGAAAATAAAAAAAAAAATTGAAACAGCAACATCTACATTGCATGCGGAACAAGATAAGAACGAGTGCAACGCATCCAAAATGTTGGCAGCTCAGAGGCATGAATCACAACTACCACCATATTGCAACTATAAATTGTGAACTCTACACTCATCTCACTCAAAACCCTATTCTTTAAACAAACTAGGAACAGGATAACATTCTATTTTCCATTTCTTTATTCCTAAAACTAGCGCAAGTCAAACCTAAAACTAGCGCAAGTCAAAAGTACGAAGGACTTCAGATTGTCAATGACAGTATTAACGCGGAAGCCTATGCAAAAGTTGAATGAGAAAAATCGAATATAAATAAGTAGTTGCTCACCCAAAATACCTCCACCAGCAGTAAACCTGGTCAAGCTATCATTTCCGCCTCCACTACCAAGTTCACAAGGCAGATAGGAGTCTCCATATGATACGCCACCTGCAATGCAGCTGTCGTTATAACAGCCTGTACCTCCCCTACCGCCATGCCCAGCACCACTACCAATGCCATTGACTGATACTAGTCCCTGGCCAATGCCTCCAATACAACCTGCATAACACCATTTTCTATGCTGTTAAACATTGGAAAAGATTCAATCACATGCAACAGAATGGAAAGAAGGCATACCCATTCCTGATGTGCTGATAATTCCAGAAGACAGCACAGTAATGGTTCGGGCTTTATGAAAATGGACAACAGAACCTTCAATGAAACCTTCAACAAGGATATCCTCAACTCGACAGATCTGCAATAATGGCTGGTTCAATTAAACAAGCAATGAAGTAGACTTCCAGGAAGTGTAAACAAAGATGAAAAAATTTCTTAATCTGAACAACACAAGGCACCTGGAGGGTAAAGGAAAGAGAAGAGTTCACGTTACAATCTTCAGGTGGGTGAAGCAGTTCAATAGGGCAATCTTGTGAGTTACAATTAAGCTTTGGTTTACTAGAAAACACAAATCGAAGTCTCAGCAAAACTACAATAGAAAATCCCTCAACACAATCAATATGAAGCAGAACTTACACTGCATCATCTGAAGCACTTCTCATAGGACCACGTACAATTGATCCTGGTCCGATCTTCATCCGAACATGAGGCAAAAAAAAAAAAGAAGGATCGAAATTTTACCAAACTAAATATATTGTTCTTATGATCTATAAACAAAGTAGTTTTAACCATTACTCTCTCAAAATGAAGCGTGAAGTGACGCTTCTGTTCAGAGACACAAGATATTGCTTGTGCGTGTGCGTGAAGAAAAACATGATTAAAAAAAAAGCAGTTTAAATTCTTACATTTATGCTGTAAAACAATGACAAAACTAGGAGCTGAGCTTCAATGCTGTCTCCTGGTCCAGTTAAATTCAGCGCGCCTTGCCCATGAACTCCCAGGTTTGCATTTGAATGGATAAGAGATGACTCCTGGAAGGACAAAATACATGTTAACAACATATGCAAAGGCAAATTATGAAACAGTGTTCCAAGAAAGGGGCTGCATAGAGAACTCACCCTCAGGACTATGAGGTTGCTAGCATCAAGAGAAGATGTTTCAACATTTTCATCTCCACCACCATCTATTAACATCTTAGAATTCCACATCAGGAACATCTTGACAGACATGCGAAGAGCTCCAAAAACCTGAAAAGTAAATCAGAATAAGATCAGTGCATGAAGAATGATGAACATGCTAGACTAATCATAGATTATTATGTTGTTATTGTCGGCTTTCGTAAATAAAGAAACAGGTGGCACAACAATTTGTCAATATTAATGACATAAATACACATGAAAAACACATCTAGAGCAGCAATACTGATCAATACACCTAGACAGTTTCACAAGCATAATTTTGGACGATTGTCCATAGACCAAGCAAAGACATAACTTATGCGGATCATCGAATCACTCATTAAAAGTTCTTCTGCCAACAGTTCAAACTCCGACAATGAATAATGAGCTAGTCCAAAGCTCAGAACAACTCCACCAGACAGTTTAATCTGTCCTTGGACCTGAATGTTGCATTACACAGAACGAATTCCATTGACGTGTTCGGTATATTTCAAGAGGCATGATTAAAACCTGTATAAAAATTATACCTGGCCCTAATAACTAGATGAATTAAAAATTCAATCAACTCAACATCGTTGTCCCAAAATAAAAATCCAATTTGGTATATGCATAACTTACTTCAATATGAACAAACCTGGACGCGACTCCACAATAAGGGAACGGCAGCTTTTGCCTGATTCAGGACGTAGACGTTTGTCAAAAATGGCTGAGGGAAGTTCATGAGAAGAGTGTCCGTGAATGTCGATCTGTAGTAATTATTGACTGTAAGACTACGAGGAACTGTATCATAGAATGTGCCCGCTGCGCCTGCATTTTCAGGGCAACCAAGACTGCTTCCACCTGAATCACAATATGAAGGCATGAAACCAAGTATCGAACTATTTCAATCTCCTCATATAGGGACATGAGTTGAAAACAAACTATTCCAGCCAATACCATGTGCAGCTAGGGCCGGCTTTTCATGCCTGCTAAATACATCGAATGCAATCCTACCGCCACCACCTCCAGCAAAGCCACTACCCCCACATGCACTTATGTTACCATTTCCAATCCTGCGCAAGTGTCAGCAGGGATAAAAAATGAATCAACTAAGCTCCAACAGTTTGAACATCAAATTGATAAACTGTTTTTCAAAAGAATAAAGCATACAAAAGCAGCAAAAAACATTTTTTCAACATCATCATCTAACCACAATCCAAATTGCACGAAACATTCCACACCTTCTCTATCCACAGAACGTCCGCTCAAACGCACACGCAACAAGCCCACCAAAAAAAAATAATTCAGAAAAAGAAAAGACATTACATCCTATATGCCCTGATGTAAATACTCCCACCCGAACCTCCTCCTCCCTTCACACCACCATCTCCTCCATCGGCCAAAATGCTCCCATTCACCTCCAAACCTTCGATACAACAAGCACCACCCTACCCCCACCCCCACCCTCATAGTCACTTTCGTTACTCGTCGTCCCTCCTTTACTTCCATAACTCCGCGGCACATCCAAACTAGACCAAGCATACGGGTCCCCACCCCAAACATCTTCAGGAAGCTTCCCCTTATCCCTCAGGCACGCTGCCCCACGGCCCCCATGGCCACCGCCCGCACCATCCATTCCCTGAGGGGTCCCACTCGTCTGAGAAGGCGGGTCACCAGCAAGCGACGTCGTGTTAACCGACGAGCCATTGCCAAACGTGGCGTTATCCGATACCAATTGGAACGTCCCAGTCAAGATGATCGAGTTCGAACCGAGGGTGAAGTTTCCAGAGATGTTTCACTGCAAGCTCACACCCGGCAAAGGAGGAGCAGTTGAGGGTGACGTTGGGCGAAATTACGAGGTTGCCCCTGCCCTCCACGTACACGTTTCTAGAGAGATTGAGGCTCGACAGGATGTGGCAGGTGGTGTCGAGGGAGCCAACTCCGCCGAGATCGGTCTCGCAAGACAGCGACGGCGGGTGCGGCGGAGGAGGAGGCGGCGCCGGAGGCGAGTAGTCCTGATGGAACAGCAAAACGTCCGACCCCAAATCGGGGTCAAAACCGATATCCTCCGGCGGACTATGGTATCCGACGACCACCGCGAGGAGAAAAACAGCACTAGCAGCAGCGGCGTAGCGCAACGGAGAGCTGAAATAGCCATTCAGGTGCGAGAATAGTCATGACATCGAGCGGTGGCGAGGGGTACGGCGTAGAAGGATTGCATCGGCGCAGTAGCTGTATTCGTATCACCAAATCAACGATTGTGTATATATGCAACCATAGATGATCAAAACCCCTCAGTGAGGAGTTTCTGTAGAAATGGCGTGTTGTGAGCTCACCGTGCGTCTCAGTGTGTGACTGTGCCCCAGTGAGAGAGAGACAGTAAGGTGTATATAGATATAGGTTTGTGTAAGTATTGGTATGGCTGGATATCTTTTTTTTTGGGAAAGAAAGGAAAAATGGGTTTACAGAGAGTGACAGAGAGAGAGCTTTGGGATGCAGCGTGAAGGTGGAGATGGATACGGAGGGGATTTTTAAGTAAATGGCCTTTGACGTGGTCAACGTTAAAAAAATAGCCTCCAAATGTAAATGACTTTTACGCCTTACTAATCGGTCCCAGAAAAAATGCGGAGTATCTTGTTACAAAGCACGGGTCCCCTAAGCAGGGGGCCCGCCCCTGCTGTGCAGTAAATGGCGGGACCTCTGCTAGCATGGGCGGGGCCCCTGCTATATAGCACGGGTCCCCTGCCCAGCATGGGCGGGGTCCCGTGCTGCGTAGGCACAGCACGGGACCCGCCCATAGCACGGGAACCCCGCCCATGCTGGGCAGGGGACCCGTGCTATATAGCAGGGGCCCAGCCCAGCTAGCAGAGGTCCCGCCCAATGCATTTGGGCAGCCATATATATATAAAAAAAAATATGTGTGGGGGATTTGAACTCAGACCTACTACTTGAACGTCTGACTACACAACCACTGGATACACCACACCCGCCCACCCTAGATGCGGCCCCGATTAAAAAATGGTTTTACAGACACTGTAAAAGACGAACGAAAATACCCTAAATTGAAGGCTATTTTTCAAAAGGTAGAATCGACGGGGCTTTTTTTTTAAAGTTGACCGAGTCAAAGGCTATTTTTAAAAAGACCCACTATGGACGGCGGCAACATCTCAATTAGAGCATCTCCAACGGGTACTTTATTTTTGTGTAAAACACAAAATAGATACGATTCTATTCCAATGGGACTCTATATTTAACGCAAATATTGTGTTGATCAGCAGAGAAACTCTACATCTAGAGTACGCACAATTTTTAAACACAAAAATAGAGTTTAATTTCTATTTATATATATAGTAATACATATTTTATAATTTAAATATTTGATACACTATTATAATACAAATAAAATTAAAAAATATATAATTGCTTATTTATATAATAAAATTAAATTTAAAAATATGCTAAATTTATCATTCATGTAATTTTTAAATATTAAAATTAAAATACATTGAATTTTTATTTTTATATAATAAAGTTTAATAAGTTAAATGATAGTAAAATATAGGAATTTGATTTTTAGTGTAAAAATAGAGTTCATGTGGTTGGAGAGAAAACTAGTGTAGAAAATAGAGTTTATGGGTTGGAGTAAAAGCAATGTATCAACTGTATTATTGTGTAATAGTACCTGTATTTTTATGCGTTGCATTGGAGATGCTCTTACAGTCAACCTTTTTCCTTTTTTCTTTCTTAAAAAAAAAAACTAAAGCAAATACTATTAAATACGAATTCTTACTTTTCTTTAAATTTGGGGGTGTAATTTGATTTGAGCTGGTGTGATTATTTATGGTAAATAAAGTAGTAGTACATTCGTTACTATATCCTTTAATTTTCAAAAGAAATTAAATGTCTTTCTTTTATCAATTTACAATTGGCCACGCATAAATAAAACGTTTTCAAATAGAAGTACGATGAAATTACACATTTTTTCAAATATAATTGGGAAGTAAAG
Organism: Craterostigma plantagineum; assembly: GCA_027422505.1. NCBI lineage: Eukaryota > Viridiplantae > Streptophyta > Magnoliopsida > Lamiales > Linderniaceae > Craterostigma > Craterostigma plantagineum. The sequence continues at coordinate 47,572 of JAPQWV010001590.1, forward strand.
CGAATTCCAACTTTAACTTCGTTGGTAAATTATGATGACACGAATGTGACCACCAAACATTCAAACGCAAACCATACGTAAAATCTCAATAAATCCCGTGACGGTTTAAGAATAAAATGTATGTATCGTTGTGTTTTTATTTCTATCGAATATTAAACTATAAGTATAAACAACACACTATAAAAAAAGTTAGTGCGGAAAAAAAGACCAAGATGTGTGGACATGTGTCTAACATGCGAGTGAAGCTATTGGTAATGAAGGCACGTCCAATTCAAATGTGTTTTTGCCTTCGATAGAAATTATTATTCTAATATAATCCCAAACCATTTTCTTCTTCTCACCACTATGGTGTATATTTATACTAGTTCGTCGCCCGTGCAATGCACAGGTTGTAAATTATAATTTTATTCCTAAAGATTTACATTGGAAATGTAACAATTATGATTTTAAAAATTATTTAATATTATAGAATTATCTATTAAGTTATTTTATTAACTTTTGTCAATTACGTGAGTTAGTGGGAACTTTTTATCATTGTTATTATTTATTTTTGTTGAGGAACACGTGTCGAAATATGAGAAAACCTACATTAAATATATATATATATAGTATATATTTATTACAATACATTGTATTAAAGCGTCTCTTGTTAGGAATCGTGAATCAAGAATTCAGATTAAACAGTTTTGGTGATTGTCCAAACTTGATTAAGAATACCGGTCAGAAGAAGAACATAAGACCGAAGATTAAAAGACCAGATAATAAGTCTGAAGGAAATGCTCAAGCCTGGTTAAGGATACCAGTTAGAAGAAGATTAAAAGTTCGGATGTCAATCAGCAGATTACATATGCGCAGGAGATCGGACATCAGTAAAAAGAACACAAGACTGATTGTTAGAAGAAGCGTGCCTAAAAACCGAAAGATACATAAAGATATACCGGAGCTTGGCAGGAGCCAAGATCAGAACTCAGATACCGGACCAATAAAGTGCGAAGACCGGAGTTCTGTCATCAAGCATGCCACGTGTACAAAGATTCAAATTTACTCAAGGCGGGATAATGAAACCTACTGTCGAAATCTTTAATGCAAGGCTGCCATAGGAAGTCAGGTCGAAGTCAAGCCAAGCTTAAAATGGAAAAAGCAATGAGACAGTATGAACTGCTGCCAAGACTGGACAATACCATTTTTGGAAAGTGCATTTAATGCACAGCTCAGCACTTGGAGCTATTTCACAACGGTCTTCTTCATCAACAAACAAGTATATATATCATAGAAGAAACACTGAGGAAGATAACAACACAACCACGAGAAATCAATCAGACGACAAGAACAAAGCCAGAACAAAGCGAGAAATTTAGAAAGTGTTGTCCTCACTGTACGATAACCGGTCAGGTTAAGTAAGTGAGTTATTGTTATTCCGACGGACTGTAAAAAGCTGTGAGTTGAAGTAGGTGGATTGTATTTTACGACTGCCTAGGGATTCACTAGATAAGGCTGAGGGCAGCCGGTAGGTAGGTACTGTACTGCGAGTGTATAACTGAAGTCTAGTGAACCTTCCTCACGAGGAAGAAGGGGGGAGACGTAGGAGATTCAACTCCGAACTTCCAGAAACAAACTGGTATTGTCTTTCACACACACACTAACACTACGCACAGATTATCGGTTTCTGAATCAGAACCGATCTACAAGCTTCCGCAAATAACACAAAGAGAAAAATCAAGCACCGGTATTAACCTTAACTGGTTAAGTACCAAAAAGGCGTCAAGCGTTTATTCACCCCCCCTCTAAACGCGTAAACGATCCTAACAAGTGGTATCAGAGCGGGTTGCTTGATATTTCTTCTACACTAACCATGACTTTATCGGATCAGCTTGTTATGTTTAGCAGGGAAAATTTTCTTGAGTGGAAAATAAGGTTGATGACCTACCTTATGCGCAAGACGATGAAATGATCGACGTACTGGAAAATGGACCGTTTGTGTTCAACAAAATCAACGTAAGACATGCTGTCTATCCTGACGAACCAAGAGAAATTCGGAAGGAAAGACACGAGCTTTCAGCAGAAGAAAAACGAAAGACAAATCTGGATAATATTGCAAAAAATACCATATTCAAGACTCTGGACATAGAGGTCTTCAGACAAGTTATGACAGGCAAAACCGCTAAGGAAGTGTGGATCAAACTGAGTCAACTTTGGGAAAACCAAGAAATAAACGAGCTCAAGGAAAATCCAGCAGAAGCACTGAAAGATGGAAAATTATCCAGTGCGACACAGGTTAAGCAACGTAAGCTAAGCGATAATACTAACTTTCAGTCTAAATGTGACAGGACAAGATTCAAAACTAAAGATGACCGCAAAGAAGAAACAGACCAACACCCAAGTGGAAAAAGGCACAAGTCTCCACGACTAATGGAGACAGCCACAGATGGGATGATACCGACTCCGATGAATCAAGCTCTGAGGATAAACCAAGCAACACAAAGATGAACCAGAACTTATCTGCCTAGTGGGAGATCAATCAGATCCAGAAAATAAATTCACTTATGAAGAAGTTCTAGATGCTCTCCAGAATATGGCTGATGAATACTGGAAACTGAACGAGAAGTTAAAGGTGGCAGAAAAAGGAAAGGGACCAGCGCTAGAAGATGCCGGATCTCTTCTTGAAAAGATCATCCATCTAGAGGAAGAAAACCTCAAACTCAAGGAAGCTGCCGAAAAGACTGCATCAGAAAACAAAAAGCTAAGCGCCTTGGTCCAGTCATGGACTAAGTCAACAGAGACATTTCAATGTCTTCAAGGTTCCCTAAGGGATGCTGGTGACCGTACAGGACTTGGTTACGGCAAAGGAATTGATGTCGATGAGCCAACAACATCCGGACAACCAACTACATCAAAGGTGATCAACTTTGTTCGTCCCAAAAACTATAACCCAGTTTCTGTTGTTCCTATGAACAGGTTTAAGGAAACTGGAGTGAAACATAGCTACAATTCCTCAATGTCCTACGCAAGGACAAGATCTCAGGAAGCAAGGGGAATAATGTAAGAAATGCTCCACATAAAGGAGTACCCCAACAATTAAGGGGGAATACCGGAGTAAGTTATGATTCACGAAGAAGAAGACCTCAACAACCAAGGGGGAATGGTCACGATACGAAATCAGGGACACAAGGCTACGGTAGATCCAAAGACCGGTCTCAGAAGAGGAATAATAAATATAAATATCTTATTGATCCCACTACGGCAGACACATTAGGATAATCCAATTATGGATACCTAAGGTACTAATTCCTAAACGGACTCAAAGAGATTTGGGTACCGAGGATTTTATTTGTTCTTGCAGGAATTCATGCAGGAACTCAACGGTTCTACTAACCTCTAGACAGCAGATGCTGTCGGCACATGCCCAGGGGGAAAGACTCCCACTGAGATTGAACCATGTGCCAAGTCAGCGGTTACCTTTGAAATAGGTATCCAGGGTAAAAATGTAAATATCATTAGATTGTCTTACTAAAAATTAGACATAACCATACTAACCGGATGAGAAATCAAGTAAAGCAACTGTCTGAACCGGTACAAGTAAGAAAGAACTTACAGCTCAGTGTGCTCAGTTACTGGTGAATTCATGTAATTAGAAATAAATCATCTGGGAACTCCAAAATTCTCTTATAATTATTAAAGTCAAAAAAATACCCACTCTCATCACCAGTATGAGTGTAGAGAAAGATAACAGAAGCTGTTCTTTCTAAGCCTGGTACTAACATTATGTCTAAGGGCCATAGCGTATGCTGTGAGTCATCTATCTACTGGCAAGTGTAGGTAAAAATATAGTTAAGAGAAGGAATCAGCTGTTTGGCAAAAGCACAAACAGATGATCAGGACAATCAAGCAGTTGCAGACAGACAGGACCCAGAAAGGAAGATCCGAACTGAGGAAATCAAGCAATAAAGGAACAAACCAGTTTCAAAAGAGTAATACGTGTCCGGGACAGTGTATTGCTAGGAGTTTGCACCTAAGGGAGTCTTCTGAGGGGGAACGTCTCAAGTAAAGGGTAGAAAAGACTCTCAGAAGACCTAGGCTACGTTCAAGAGACGATAAAGTCAGCCTGGAACTGATCGAATAACAGGTGGAAATACAAACTAAGCGGAAACTCATCAGAAGGAACTGAACCAGTCTTGAGATCAACTAAGGGCGGAAGTTTCCATCAAAGACTGACAATCCATACCGGAGAAAGACAACTAAGGGAAATGACAAAAGTACAACACAGGAATGTGTGAAAGACTCATCCAGCTCTTGGAATTCAAGAACATAAAAGGAAATAATCTCAGTTCCAGATAAATGGCGTCATGACGCTCTACATGGAGACTGGTTCTCAGCCTGCTGAATGACTGAGTGCAGTTTCAGACTCTAACAAGTGGTTAGTTAAGGAGCAGACAAACATGGGTCAACAAGCAAGTTCTTCTGTTGGAGGAAAGTTACAGCCTTAAGAGGAAAAGCATAGTAGAAGTACCAAGGTTGCCAACTCGGGGAAGATAGTCGGGAGTACTGAAATCAGGAAGGAGAGAAACTAAGTACAGGAATGACAAACCGGTGAACTACGCACAACTGAACCAGACTGGTTCTCAAAAGCAGTGTCTACTCTCTGTCTAGTATCAAGTCGTCTCAAAAGCCTTCTGAAACCGAGACTATCCAAGACTGACCAATGGATAAACAGATGACTTCTACTAAGCGGATAAAGACCGAGTTTCTTCGATAACTGTGCCTCATCAACGCACACATTACTGAGTTTAATACAGCTGGCTTTGGAACTTGCAGGATATTTGAGAAGGTGAATAGTCATGTCATCAACGAATCTCTGTCATCGGACAAGACATAAAGCTCCGACGCACTGAAAAGAAGATAAGCATGGCTTGGAATACTGTGCGCCCGTGACACAAATTGACAGGAATTCTCCGGCTATTTAAAGACCTCACGACCCTCTTCAAAATCCCAGTCACTCAACAACAACTAAGTTCAAAATGCCTGAATTACGAAACTTCCACAACCCTTAGTCAGGATAAGCCTCACAACCAGAAAAAGCTTAACAAGTCCAAGCCCAGTTTTCTTACCCAATCGACGCCTCAAAGCAGTATCTCCAACAGACTGGATGCAGACTCACCATTTGATCATTCAAAGACCTCACGGCGGTCAAACAAAGCTACAAAGACGCTGCTGTGGACTAGCAGGCTTTTTAAAACAAGTCCGACGGCACAGAAGGAGGGCTCTGGGATGCTCTCTGATGACTGGACGAGTTGGATCAGATGCACCCAGTCATCAGCTTTTTACCCAGAGCTGAACAAAAGATGCCACGGACCGGGCGAACCATCAGGGCACTACAAGGACCCAAAGGAGAAGATGGCGCCCCTCCAGTCCCTTGTAGACCATCGACCCACCGAGAAACGGCGTGGTAGCCGAGCGGTTGAGAAGCCATGGGCTACGTTACCGCTCCAATCAGCCTCTCGAAGAAACGGGTCGGGAATTCATCAAGGAAAGGGACTGGAAAAGGGGAACCGGTACCCGGGATTGAATGCCATGCCAGGCACATACCCGGACACTGGTTCCTGTCAGTTTCGTTGCGCTTTCAGTGGTGTCAAACAAGCGGATACCTACCATGACGCAACAACTGACCCTCCAAGGAGCTCAACACAAAGCGTGAGTCCTGGAGACAACGGAGCTTTGTAAAAGCTGCTAAGACTGGACGGCTCAGAAGAAGATTTCTTCAGACCTGAAGCATCCTGTCAAATCTGAGCGCAGCAACAGGGCTACCGGTTTCATTGTGCCTCAGAAGGAGAGAACAACGGTGATGATGACTCTCTTTGCACAATGACTATCTTCCCTCATATCAGGCAGATGATTGTCAAAAAAAGGGGGAAGGAGAGTACTGCCCACTGCCCAATACTAATTGGGGAGAAAGGGAAGATGGCAGTACTGAACGAAGCTGCAGGCAGACCAGGACGTACCAGAGAGACCTTGGGATGCCATCAACCGGAAGATCGAAGAAGTATACTGATACCGGTTGTGTCAAGCAGTGTGGAGAAGAGTGCTACCAGCTAAGGAGAAAGAGCAGATGGAACTGCTGTAGCACTGAGGCGAAGCAGGAGGCAGACCGGGATGTACCAGAGAAACGGACGATGCCAACAACCAGAAGAAGTTTAGCATATCTAAGGAATAGATAGGCCAACAACGGTTGTAATAGATCGGTAGTTTTTGTATCAAATTCCTTTGATATAATAAACACCGTTCTGCTTCGTTGGGTTTTGACAATCACCAAAAAGGGGGAAATTGTTAGGAATCGTGAATCAAGAATTCAGATTAAACAGTTTTGGTGATTGTCCAAACTTGATTAAGAATACCGGTCAGAAGAACATAAGACCGAAGATTAAAAGACCAGATAATAAGTCTGAAGGAAACTGCTCAAGCCTGGTTAAGGATATCAGTTAGAAGAAGATTAAAAGTTCGGATGTCAATCAGCAGATTACATATGCGCAGGAGATCGGACATCAGTTAAAAAGAACACAAGACTGATTGTTAGAAGAAGCGTGCCTAAAACCGAAAGATACATAAGATATACCGGAGCTGGCAGGAGCCAAGATCAGAACTCAGATACCGGACCAATAAAGTGCGAAGACCGGAGTTCTGTCATCAAGCATGCCACGTATACAAAGATTCAAATTTACTCAAGGCGGGATAATGAAACCTACTGTCGAAATCTTTAATGCAAGGCTGCCATAGGAAGTCAGGTCGAAGTCAAGCCAAGCTTAAAATGGAAAAAGCAAATGAGACAGTATGAATGCTGCCAAGACTGGACAGTACCCATTTTTGGAAAGTGCATTTAATGCACAGCTCAGCACTTGGAGCTATTTCACACAACGGTCTTCTTCATCAACAAAAAGTATATAATCATAGAAGAACACATGAGGAAGATAACAACACAACCACGAGAAATCAATCAGACGAAAGTCAAGAACAAAGCGAGAAATTTAGAAAGTGTTGTCCTCACTGTACGATAACCGGTCAGGTTAAGTAAGTGAGTTATTGTTATTCCGACGGACTGTAAAAAGCTGTTGAAGTAGGTGGATTGTATTTTACGACTGCCTAGGGATTCACTAGATAAGGCTGAGGGCAGCCGGGTAGGTTGTACTGCGAGTGTATAACTGAAGTCTAGTGAACTTCCTCACGAGGAAGAAGGGGAGACGTAGGAGATTCAACTCCGAACTTCCAGAAACAAACTGGTATTGTCTTTCACACACACACTAACACTACGCACAGATTATCGGTTTCTGAATCAGAACCGATCTACAAGCTTCCGCAAATAACACAAAGAGAAAAATCAAGCACCGGTATTAAACTTAACTGGTTAAGTACAAAAAGGCGTCAAGCGTTTATTCACCCCCCCCTCTAAACGCGTAAACCGATCCTAACATCTCTGGTCAGAGGACTGAAAATCCTCGTGTCACCAGTTCAAGTCTGGTTCCTGGCACATAGTTCATTTTTATGAGGTCTTTTAAAATTCAGTGATATGAAGTGAATACCTATTGATTTGGAATATGCATCAAAATGTATACTTTTATATATCTTGGCGAGATATACCCCATCTATTTTATAGATGGGTAGAGTTTTTTAAATTCTTCTAAATTTTTAAATTAAATAAAGTATCGAAAATGAAATTAGATTTTCTCTTTTTTTTTCTTTTGTTCAAAAAGAATGTGAATACTTCAGATATTTTCATATCTATTTATATTTTATATTTGAATTTGATTTAAAGGGTTAAATTAGTTAGTTGACAGGATAAAAAGTAGAAGTTCAAATAGACAAGATTCATTTCAGATACAATACAAACAAATTGAATTCGATATCCTTTCATTGTATTTTTTTTTATTTTCTATTCAATTTCTTACTGTGTCCCGGCATGATTTTCTAGAACCGCAATAGGCGAAGTACCAAATTCATGATGCAGAACTCGTTTGATTCATCCTATTGGTTCGGTTCCTACGAAATAAGTATCTTACAAAGAAATGTAAGAATCACAACGAATGCCTAATTCTACCTTTTTAACCTATCCATAATTCCCTAATCCAAATGAGATTTCAATTATTTTGGTTAATCTCGAACAGAAACTACAATCCTTAAATATCTGAATTATATAAGTGGAAATCACTTTCTTATCATTCAATAAGCATCTTGTATTTCATAAAAATTGGGGGCAATATAATCCTTACGTAAGGGCCATCCTATCCAACTTTCGGGCATTAAGATACGTTTCAAGCGCGGATGATTATCATAAGAGATTCCCAGCATATCATAAGATTCTCGTTCTTGAAAATCCACGCTTTTCCAACCCAGAAAACAGACGGAATTCTAGGATTACTTCTTGAGGCAAATACCTTTATGCATACCTCTTCTGGTTGATCCACACCATACTCTATTCTGGTAAGATGATACACACTAGCTAAGAGTCCACCAGGTGCTACATCATACGCACATTGGGAACGTAGATAATTGTAACCATATACATATAAAATGACAGCAATGGAATGCCAATCCTCGGGCTTTATTTGTAAAGTCTCTATTCCTTGATAATCAAAGCCCAAAGACCTATGAATTATCCCATGCTTGACTAGCCAAGCAGACAAACGACCCTGCATTTTTTTTATCTCCCGCATTTTTTTTTTAGAATATTTTACATTTTCGATCAAATTTATGAAGATTGACCTACTATTTGTTATTCTGTACAAAGGAGTTCTACCTAATTCATTAATTCGTGAGAAGATACTGAACTTCTTTTATATTCGAAAAAGGTTTCAGTAGGGATCTCTGAAGTAGATGTAGGTTGATATAGGAATCTTTGATCATAATTTCCAGTATTCATACTGCGTCCAACATGAAACTTGTGATTAGTCGTAAAACACCGATTTGCTTGTTGAAATAGAATTCTATCTTCATAGATTTCTCGAGATATTTTCTTACGAAGTTTTGTTATAGCATCTATAACTGCTTCCGGTTTAGGAGGACAACCTGGCAAATAGACATCCACAGGGATTAGCTTATCGACTCCCCGAACAGTACTATAAGAATCGGTACTGAACATCCCTCCTGTAATTGTACAGGCTCCCATAGCAATAACATATTTTGGTTCGGGCATTTGCTCATATAATCTTACTAAAGAAGGGGCCATTTTCATTGTTACTGTTCCGGCTGTTAAAATGAGATCCGCTTGTCTAGGACTTGATCTTGGTACTAGTCCATAACGATCGAAGTCAAATCGAGATCCTATTAGTGAAGCAAATTCAATAAAACAACAACTGGTACCATAGAGAAGTGGCCATAAGCTAGAGAGTCTTGACCAATTTGAAAGATCATTTAATGTAGTTGAAATAACTGAATTTTCGGCTGTTCGATGAAACTCAATGGAATTCATAACTTTTTCAATCTTTTTTTACCTTTTCTTTGTATTGTCTGAAAGGAGCTACGACCATTCCAATGCTCCCTTTCGCCATGCATAAACTAAACCAACAATTAAGATAAGCACGAAAATTAAAGCTTCTATAAATACAGATACACCCAATACATCAAAACTCATTGCCCATGGATAAAGAAAAACCGTTTCAACATCAAAAACAACAAAAACTAGAGCAAACATATAATAACGGATTCGAAATTGTAACCAAGCGTCGCCCATTGGTTCGATACCCGATTCATAACTAGAAAGTTTCTCCGGTCCTTTCCTAATTGGGGCTAAAATACCGGCAATTAAAAATGTCAAAATAGGAATAAGACTTGATATTATTAGAAATGCCCAAAAAATATCATATTCGTAAAGTAAAAACATAGACACACTCCTATGAACGTGGAAAATATACCGATTGGTCCATTTGAATTGAAGTTGTAAAGTTATCCATAACTGTTTAGTCAAAACAAGAATTCATTTTGATCAAACCATCTAGTTTCCTTTGTGTATTGTGGAGCATATCTCATTTCAAGATTGATCGACTCACTTGACGGGGATCCTATTTTTCGATTTTCTTAAATCTCTTTAATTAGTATAACTCTATATGTTACGCTTAGACAAATTATCTTGTTTTCGCCTAGGATTGTTGTTTTTTTGTAGTGATTTCGAATCTAACAAGTATTCAAATGTAAGAGAATGGGTAGATATTTGCATTTCAGGATTTCAAATCTCTTCATTTTAGTGTTGGTATATTACGTTTAGTCAAATTTGGGTGGGATTTTCTCTTGATTGAATACAGAAAAAGAAGACCATACCTTTCCCTTTTTTGTTGTGCTTCGCTAGGTCTAGGTAAGGTATATGAAGAAAAAACGTATTTTCCATTGTTGACAATGAAACTACCAAAGGGATTTGTTTTTGAACAAACTTTAGCTTGTCGACAAATAGATCAAGTTATTCCCTAAAGCTATGTGAATAACTTTTTGGAGTTTTTAACTAGACTTGTGTCATGATTTTGACTTCTTAAATTTATTAAGATTAGGTATACCAAAGAACAGGAGTATTCTTAACTTAACTCCTTGATTGTGGATAGGAAAATCAATATGGAATTTCCCTACCAAGACGAATCACTAAAGCTTGGTTTGTTTATTCGCGATTGGAAAAGTATCGACTCGATCCCTTGAATTGTGTTTTCTTTCAGTTTTATGCTTTAAACGCTTCCTGTGAGTGAGTTTCTAGGACAAATTGAGGTTTCGATGAACTAATGGATCAGTTACAAGCAACAAACAAGAATAAATACATGAAAATTGGAACTAAAAAATTATATAATTTAGATTTATTCATTTTAATTTATTCATTTTATAGGGCTATACGGACTCGAACCGTAGACCTTCTCGGTAAAACAGATCAAACTTATTATTATCAAAATGATCTGAACTGTTTCAAAGACCCAACATGCATTTTTTTTGCATTGGGCTCTTTCATTAACTGAAAGAAATATCAGTTAATCCACCATATTTTTCTTAACAGAAAAATAAGATAAGGAGATGGCTCCATGTGCTCTGATTCATTATTTTGAATTCTGATCCAGGAGCACTACCAAAGTGTTTCAAAGGTGGGGTTGTCTTGACGTAGGTCTGGCTCTGGACTAGATCATTTTAAGTTAAATGAAGTCTCTATCGTTTGGTTTAAAAAATCAAATATGAAACTTCATACACCTTAAAGTTCATAGGACGAAAAGAGATTTTTTGAGGACCTTAGACTCCTTATGCCTAGCATTGAATGTACTGGTATTCACCTTATCAATATCTCAAATCAATGATGGGGTCTGTTTGGTACCTAAATGGGCACCTCAATCTGACCGAATCATTTGTCAGGCTATTGTTCCCTCAAAGTTATAGAGTAAGACGTTGACTTGTCAATCAGATCCAGTTTTTTGGATTGTATGATGGACTCCCCTGAAAAACATTGGCGCGCGTGTAAACGAGGCGCTCTACCAACTGAGCTATAGCCCTTAGTGCTTGTGATGCATATTTTATCATGTATATAATTTCTTGTCAAGGCGAATATTCTATAATCCAACATCCTAAATTTTTGAGTGGTATTCTTTCGAATATTATTGCTTATAGAATATTATTGCTTATAAGTATTATGCTATTTATAATCCATCGTTGGGATGGGTTACTTTTAGTTCTCTTTGGAATGATAAATTACCTACTTAACTCAGTGGTTAGAGTATTGCTTTCATACGGCAGGAGTCATTGGTTCAAATCCAATAGTAGGTAAAACTTATTAGATACCGAACTCGATGGTATCTAATAAGTTTTTTGCCCCACTTTATTGTTATTGATTTTGTATTTTTCTTTATTTCTATTCTAATTTATTTTGATTCTATTTTTTGAATTGTGTTGTATCAAAATAGGATTCTGCTTGATTGGATTCACTCAACAGAATCCAAATCGGGTTTATTGCTGAAAGAGAATTGCTTTTGATTATTTGAACGTCCCAACTAGTTATGAAATCGCATTGACAGCCTCCACTCTTGTCCTAGCTCGTCGGAGAGCTAGATTTGCCTCAATTATTTGTCTCTTTCCTTCAGCTTTTCTCAAATTAGCTTCGGCTATTTCAAGAGTTTGCTGAGCTTCTTGTGGATCAATATCACTACCCCTTTCCGCATCATTTACTAAAACAGTGATCTCATTATTGCCTATTCTAGCAAAACCACCCATCAGAGCCATCGCCAACCATTGGTCCTTAAGGCGTATTCTCAAAATCCCTATATCTACTGCTGTAGCAATAGAGGCATGATTTGGTAATACGCCAATTTGACCACTATTTGTAGATAAAATTATTTCTTTCACTTCCGAGTCCCAAACAATTCGATTAGGGGTCAGTACACAAAGATTTAAGGTCATTTCTTCAAATTGCTCTCCATTTCTAAGTTCATAGCCTTCTCGGTAGCTTCATCGATATTACCTACTAAATAAAAGGCCTGTTCGGGAAGACCATCTAATTCTCCGGAAAGGATCAATTGAAAACCTCTAATAGTTTCTGCTAGACCAACATATTTCCCTGGAGAACCGGTAAATACTTCGGCTACAAAAAAAGGTTGTGATAAGAAACGCTCAATTTTTCGCGCTCTTGCGACGGTTAAACGATCCTCTTCGGATAATTCGTCCAACCCAAGGATAGCTATAATGTCCTGAAGTTCTTTATAACGTTGTAAAGTTTGCTTAACTCTTTGCGCCGTTTCATAGTGTTCCTCACCAACGATACGAGGTTGAAGCATGGTTGAAGTTGAGTCTAAAGGATCTACTGCTGGATAGATACCTTTGGCAGCTAATCCTCTTGATAGTACAGTAGTAGCATCTAAATGTGCAAATGTCGTAGCAGGAGCAGGATCGGTCAAATCGTCTGCAGGTACATAAACTGCTTGAATAGAAGTTATGGACCCTTCTTTGGTGGAAGTAATTCTTTCTTGTAAAGAGCCCATTTCGGTACTCAGGGTAGGTTGATAACCAACAGCGGAAGGCATTCTACCCAACAAGGCCGATACTTCGGATCCTGCTTGGACGAAACGGAAGATATTGTCGATAAATAGAAGTACGTCTTGTTCATTAACATCTCGGAAATATTCCGCCATCGTTAGGGCAGTCAAACCAACTCTCATACGAGCTCCCGGTGGTTCATTCATCTGGCCATAAACTAGAGCTACTTTCGATTCCGAAAGATTTTCTTCATTAATCACTCCAGATTCTTTCATTTCCATGTAAAGATCATTTCCTTCACGAGTACGTTCACCCACTCCGCCAAATACGGATACACCCCCGTGGGCTTTGGCAATATTATTAATCAATTCCATAATGAGTACCGTTTTACCAACCCCAGCCCCCCCAAATAGTCCGATTTTTCCTCCACGGCGATAAGGGGCTAAAAGATCTACTACTTTAATTCCTGTTTCAAAAATCGATAATTTTGTATCTAACTGTATAAAGGCAGGCGCAGATCGATGAATAGGAAATGTTGTACTAGTATCTACAGGACCCAAATTATCAACAGGCTCCCCAAGCACGTTGAAAATACGTCCCAGAGTCGCTCCACCAACTGGAACACTTAGAGGACCTCCCGTATCAATCACTTCCATTCCTCTCGTCAGACCATCTGTAGCACTCATAGCTACAGCTCTAACTCGATTATTTCCTAATAATTGCTGTACCTCACAAGTCACATTAATTGGTTCACCAGCAGTATCTCGACCTTTAACTACCAGAGCGTTATAAATATTAGGCATCTTACCTGGCGGAAAGGCTACATCTAGTACCGGACCGATGATTTGGACGATACGCCCCTGTTTTTTTTTTTCAAGCGTGGAAACCCCAGAACCAGAAGTAGTAGGATTAATTCTCATAATAAATAAATAAAAATATGTCAATTTTTTTTTTGTGAAAATTATCGAATTCAAAATAAATGTCTGATAGCACATCGATCAGTTAATTCAATAAGAAACCAGAGTTAGCACGCCATTTCGTTGGTACCATCCAATCGAATTCAATTCAATTGTTTCCTTATTCAATGAATTGACAAGCTCAACTAAGCTATTTGGAAAATTTGAAGTGGATCATGAGAAAATTTTTGATTTGTCTATTATTCTAGACAATCCCATCTATATTATATAAAATATTCTATGGAATTCGAACCCGAACTCTATTTACATTAGGATTCCGTTAGGCTTTTCTTATTTTTTATTTCAGCATATTCATTTAGCCCTATAGCCTATTCTTTTCATTTTTTTATACTCTTTCATAGATGAATTCCCCCTATTTTCACATCTATAGGATTTACATATACAACATATATCACTGTCAAGAGGGAATTTATTATTAATTAAGTTAGGTATTTTGATTCCAAAAAAAGTTCAAAAGAAAAATGGGGTTGCGCTATATATATTATAGAGTATACAATAATGATGTGTTTGGTAAATCAAATACTATGGTCTAATAATCAAACATTATGATTAGTTGATAATATTAGTATTCTTTTTGTTGGGAAGTTTGTGAAAGATTCCTGTTAAAGGTTTCATTAACGCCTAATTCATTCGTGTCGAGTAGACCTTGTTGTTGTACAAATTTTTAATTAATGAGTTGTAGGGAGGGATTTATGTCACCACAAACAGAGACTAAAGCAAATGTGTTTTTCAAAGCGGGTGTTAAAGAGTACAAATTAACTTATTATACTCCTCAATACGAAACCAAAGATACTGATATTTTAGCAGCATTCCGAGTAACTCCTCAACCTGGAGTTCCGCCTGAAGAAGCAGGGGCTGCGGTAGCTGCCGAATCTTCTACTGGTACATGGACAACTGTGTGGACCGATGGACTTACCAGTCTTGATCGTTACAAAGGGCGATGCTACCACATTGAGGCCGTTCCTGGCGAAACAGATCAATATATCTGTTATGTAGCTTACCCTTTAGACCTTTTTGAAGAAGGTTCTGTTACTAACATGTTTACTTCCATCGTAGGAAATGTATTTGGATTCAAAGCCCTACGTGCTCTACGTCTGGAAGACCTGAGAATCCCTACTGCTTATGTTAAAACTTTCCAAGGACCGCCTCACGGGATCCAAGTTGAGAGAGATAAATTGAACAAGTACGGTCGTCCCCTGTTGGGATGTACTATTAAACCTAAATTGGGGTTATCTGCTAAAAACTATGGTAGAGCAGTTTATGAATGTCTTCGTGGTGGACTTGATTTTACCAAAGATGATGAGAACGTAAACTCCCAGCCATTTATGCGTTGGAGAGATCGTTTCTTATTTTGTGCCGAAGCTATTTATAAATCACAGGCTGAAACAGGTGAAATCAAAGGGCATTACTTGAATGCTACTGCAGGTACATGCGAAGAAATGATCAAAAGAGCTGTATTTGCTAGAGAATTGGGAGTTCCTATCATAATGCACGACTACTTAACAGGAGGATTCACTGCAAATACCAGCTTGGCTCATTATTGCCGAGATAATGGCCTACTTCTTCACATTCACCGTGCAATGCATGCAGTTATTGATAGACAGAAGAATCATGGTATGCACTTCCGTGTACTAGCTAAAGCTTTACGTATGTCTGGTGGAGATCATATTCACGCTGGTACCGTAGTAGGTAAACTTGAAGGAGAAAGAGAGATCACTTTGGGCTTTGTTGATTTACTGCGTGATGATTATATTGAAAAAGATAGAAGTCGTGGTATTTATTTCACTCAAGATTGGGTCTCTCTACCAGGTGTTATCCCCGTGGCTTCGGGTGGTATTCACGTTTGGCATATGCCAGCTCTGACCGAGATCTTTGGAGATGATTCCGTACTACAGTTCGGTGGAGGAACTTTAGGACACCCTTGGGGTAACGCGCCAGGTGCTGTAGCTAACCGAGTAGCTCTAGAAGCATGTGTACAAGCTCGTAATGAAGGACGTAATCTTGCTGCTGAGGGTAATGTAATTATCCGTGAGGCTAGCAAATGGAGTCCTGAACTAGCTGCCGCTTGTGAAGTATGGAAAGAGATCAAATTTGAATTTAAACCGGTGGATACTTTGGATGAGGAAAAGGATGAGGAAAAGAAAGACTAAGATAACACGTAATTACCTTCCGTTCTCTTAATTGAAGTCCAATTAAACTCGGCCCAATCTTTTACTATAAAGGATTGAGCCGAACCAAAAGATTCTATTGCATATATTTTCGATAAATAAATATCTCTCTAGATAGACAAGATTTGAAATAGAAAATTTAAGACTCAAATGTTTCTAGTGTTGTCTTGGATCCACAATTAAACCTATGGATCTTTAGGATTGGTATATTCTTTATATATCCTGTAGTTTCCCTGAATCAAGAGAAATATCACAACTATTTAAACCCATCCTGTATGTTGTCTTTTTCGTTTCGTGTTGGAATAGAACCTTAATTTATTAGTTTTAATTTATTAGTTCTAGTTAGTTATTAGACGAGATTTTACGAAAAAACTGTCTCTAGGAGAGAACAAATATTGCTTTTTTTGTTTGATGGGAAGACATAGGAAAAATCACCCTTTTTCGTTCTATTTAGAACGAAAGGGGATTCCATTCTATTCATATATTCATATATAGTGAAGTCTTACCCTCGGATTCCCATAAAAGAGAATACTTTTTCAAACTTCTTATTAGTAATGATTGAATTTCTATGTTTAGTCTGATAAGAAATAAGATATTCAAATAAAAATAAAGAATTGTGGATCGAATGACTATTCATCTATTGTATTTTTATGCAAATAGGGGGCAAGAAAACTCTATGGAAAGGTGGTGGTTTAATTCGATGGTGTTTAAGAAGGAGTTAGAGCGTAGGTATGGGATAAGGAAATCGACGGAAAATCTTGGTCCTATTGAAAATACTAGTCAAAGCGAAGATCTGAATAGAAAAGGTAGGGCTAAAAACATTCCTAGTTGGAGGGATTGTGACAATTCTAGTTACAATAATGTCCATCATGTATTTGGGGTTAAAGACATTCCGAATTTCATCTCTGATGATACTTTTCTAGTTAGGGATAGGAATGGAGATAGTTATTCTATCTATTTTGATATTGAAAATCGTAGTTTTGAGATTGACAACAATCATTCTTTTCTGAATGAACTAGAAAGGTTTTTTTATAGTTATCACAATTATAGTTATATGAATAATAGATCCACTAGTGAAGATTGTCGTTACATGTATGATACGCAATCTAGTTGGAATAATCACATTAATAGTTGCATTGATAGTTATCTTGAGTCTCAAATCTGTATTGATACGTCCAGTGGAAGTGATAGTAGTGACAGTTACATTTCTAGGTGCGTTTTTGATAAACGTAGAACTAATAAGGAAAGAGGGAGATCCAATATACGAACCCGCGTGAGGAGTAGTGATTTAACTCTAAGAGAAAGGTATAGTGATCTCGATACAATTCCAAAATATAGGCGGTTGTGGGTTCAATGCGAAAATTGTTATGGATTAATTTATAAGAAATTTTTGAAATCAAAACTGAATATTTGTGAACAATGTGGATATCATTTGAAAATGCGTAGTTCTGAAAGAATCGAAACGTTGATTGACCCCGGTACTTGGGATCCTATGAATGAAAACATGGTCTCTGCGGATCCCATTACATTTCATTCGGAGGAGGGGCCTTATAAAGATACTATTGATTTTTATCAAAGAAAGACAGGATTAACCGAGGCTGTTCAAACAGGCATAGGTCAACTAAATGGTATTCCTGTAGCAATTGGGGTTATGGATTTTCAGTTTATGGGGGGTAGTATGGGATCCGTAGTCGGCGAGAAAATCACCCGTTTGATTGAGTACGCTGCCAATCAATTTCTACCTCTTATTATAGTGTGCGCTTCGGGGGGGGCGCGCATGCAAGAAGGAAGTTTCGGCTTGATGCAAATGGCTAAAATATCGTCTGCCTTATATGATTATCAATCAAATAAAAAGTTATTTTATGTATCAATCCTTACATCTCCTACTACTGGTGGGGTAACAGCTAGTTTTGGTATGTTGGGAGATCTCATTATTGCCGAACCCAATTCCTACGTTGCATTTGCGGGTAAAAGAGTAATTGAACAAACATTGAAGAAAGCAATACCCGAAGATGCACAAGCGGCTGAAGTTTTATTCCAGAAGGGCTTATTCGACCTAATCGTACCGCGTAATCTTTTAAAAAGTGTTCTAAGTGAATTATTTAAGCTACACGCCTTTGTTCCTTTGAATTCCAATTCAATCAAGTAGAAGGCACTAAGTTCAATTTTTTGATTTATAGCTAACAAGTAGTTAGCTTGTCGGACTCAAAATAAAAATAAGAATGGAGTTTTCTTTGGTGACCTAAGATCTAATTCTAGAAAGAATCGAAAGTAGCGGATCACTCTTTTTTTAGCTAGATTCCCCATTACTAAACTACCAAAATCCCATTTTCACTAAAAACCCCCATTGTGTCGCATTCTAACGAATCTTTCGATAATTTGTAAGAAAGTCTTTGTTTATTAAATTAGAAGACAAGAATAAAACACAAAGAAATGAATAAAAATGATAAAGTTGATTATCATATGTATCTTTCATGTAAAAAGATGAATAAGTCCATTTATTTAGTTCTACATTGCTTGCACTTATTCTCTATACTATACTCATTTATTAATAGAGATACTTAGATCTCTATTAATAAAAGAATTAATTAATTCAATTAATTGAATTAATTAATAATAACTAATAACTACAAATTCATAATAATTACAATTCTTAATTCGAATTAATTATAATTAGTATTAGTATAAAATATGATATTAAAAATAAATAAATAGGTACAAATAGTAAACCGAGGTACCCTTTGTATGACAACTTTCAATTTTCCCTCTATTTTTGTGCCTTTAGTGGGCCTAGTATTTCCGGCACTTGCAATGGCTTCTTTATTTCTTCATGTTCAAAAAAATAAGATTGTTTAGATCTGAGGGGACCCAATTTTTATCCGTTTTTTTTTTTGAAACTTAGACTTGTAGCATAACACAGATATTTTTTTTTTCAGGAAATATGGTATAACATGTGATTTCCGCCGAACATAGAGGAAAAAGCTCTTATGCTTACAGAAAACGATCTATGGGTAAATGAATTCTAGCTAGTTTCAAATAGATCAGGATCACTAAAGGCCTAAAATGTAAAGTTGGTGAAGCTATATGTATATCAATATGTATATTGGGACCATATGAAGGGTATGTTATTATTTTAGATCTAACCAATTTGATGAATTACTCCTAAAGGTTCACATCAAACTAGTGCTAGTTCACATCAAACTAGTGCTAGTTGATGAGAGTTCCTTCGGAAACAAAAAAAGTACAGTCAAAATAATTTGGGGTATTCTCTCAATTCCAAAAAAATGCAATCGGATCAAATATGAGTTGGCGATCAGAACATATATGGATAGAACTTATAACGGGATCTCGAAAACTAAGTAATTTTTTCTGGGCCCTTATCGTTTTTTTAGGTTCATTAGGATTCTTATTAGTTGGAACTTCCAGTTATCTTGGTAGAAATTTGATCTCTTTTGTTCCGTCTCAGCAAATCATTTTTTTTCCACAAGGTATCGTAATGTCTTTCTACGGTATCGCGGGTCTCTTTATTAGTTCCTATTTGTGGTGTACAATTTCCTGGAATGTAGGTAGTGGTTATGATCTTTTCGATAGAAAGGAAGGAATGGTGTGTATTTTTCGTTGGGGATTTCCTGGAAAAAATCGTCGCATATTCCTTCGATTACGTATAAAAGATATTCAATCCGTTAGAATAGAAGTTAAAGAGGGGATTTATGCTCGTCGTGTCCTTTATATGGACATCAGAGGCCGGGGGACTATTCCATTGACCCGTACTGATGAGAATTTGACTCCACGAGAAATTGAACAAAAAGCCGCAGAATTGGCCTATTTCTTGCGCGTACCAATTGAAGTCTTTTAAGAAAAGGAACTGAGGAATGCTTTCTCAACAGGAGGGAAAGATGAAAGAATCCTGTTTTTCTATAACATAACTTAAGTTGCGAAAGAAAGAGATTTATCTTTTTTTTTTCCAATGTTTGTTGGAAGTGATACTTTAAGATGCAAATAAATCTTGTAAATTATTTCCTTTTTAGCAATCAAACTTTTTTTTATCCTTTCGTTTGTGTTTCTTACTAAACAATCATGGATTTTCTTAAAAATGATAACTGGCCTCATTCCTGTCTTGTTTTGTCGCTCATTTTTTGGTATCTTTTTTCTCCCAATTATTCTATTATTAGCTATGGGGAACCATTGGAATTTTTTCCAAATATTGGAGATTTTTATTGTTGAAAAGTAATTCTTTCGTCTCAAAATCTCAATAATATTAATTCTTTAGAATATTCATTCTTTAAAGTACTTCTTTCGGTCATTCATTGAAAGGAAACACTTGTTTGAATTTAATGAATTGAGATATCTGGAAACAATATTTTTGATTATTTCTTTAGTCAAATTCGAAGTAGAGTCTTAATCTATTTAAGTATTCTTTCTAGATTCAAACAAAACCGCAAATAAAATGGATTCATAGAGTTGATACATTCATAGAGTTGATACCTTGTCTATAACTCATGTTTGAAAGAAATATTCGATCACATAGAGTGGACGAATAAAGTGGGTAAATTAAAAATTCACAGGTGAAAAATGGCAAAAAAGAAAAAGAAAGCATTCCCTCCCTTTTTGTATCTTGTATCGATATTATTTTTGCCCTGGTGGATTTCTCTTTCATTGACTAAAAGTATGGAATCTTGGATTACTAATTGGTCGAATACTGGTCGATCCGAAATCTTTTTGAATGATATTCAAGAAAAAAGTATTCTAGAAAAGTTCATAGAATTAGAGGAAATCCTCGTCTTGGACGAAATGATTAAGGAATATTCCGAGATATATCTACAAAAGCTTCCTATAGAAATGCACAAAGAAACGATCCAATTAATCAAGATACACAATGAGGATCGTATCCATACGATTTTACACTTTTCGACAAATATAATCTGTTTTGTTATTCTAAGTGGTTATTCTATTTTAGGTAATGAAGAACTTGTTATTCTTAACTCTTGGGCTCAGGAATTCATATATAATTTAAGTGATACAGTAAAAGCTTTTTTGATTCTTTTATTAACCGATTTATGTATCGGATTTCATTCACCCCACGGTTGGGAACTAATGATTGGTTCGGTCTACAAAGATTTTGGATTTGTTCATAATGATCAAATTATATCTGGTCTTGTTTCCACTTTTCCAGTTATTCTCGATACTATTTTTAAATACTGGATTTTCCGGTATTTAAATCGTGTATCTCCGTCACTTGTAGTTATTTATCATTCAATGAATGATTGATAAATGATTCACCAATATGAATCTAATCCACTTAGAATAGTTCTTACTATGTAGTTGTACATAAGTATTCAAAACAGTTTATCCGGGTGATTTTCATCCTAAAATATTCCAGTAAAATGCTTCCAGTAAATAGCAGAATCGTGGATAGGGAACTATACTAGTGACCTACCCAATTTATTGTAGAAACTTTCGGATCAATGATTAGGCCATGCAAACTAGAAATACTTTTTCTTGGATAAAGGAACAGATTACTCGATTTATTTCCGTATCGCTCATGATATATATCATAACTTGGCCATCCATTTCAAGTGCATATCCCATTTTTGCGCAGCAGGGTTATGAAAATCCACGGGAAGCGACTGGTCGTATTGTATGTGCCAATTGCCATTTAGCTAATAAGCCCGTGGATATTGAGGTTCCACAAGCGGTACTTCCTGATACTGTATTTGAAGCAGTTGTTCGAATCCCGTATGATAAGCAAGTGAAACAAGTTCTTGCTAATGGTAAAAAGGGGGGTTTGAATGTAGGGGCTGTTCTTATTTTACCGGAGGGGTTTGAATTAGCACCTTCCGATCGTATTTCTCCCGAGATGAAAGAAAAGATAGGGAATTTATCTTTTCAGAGCTATCGCCCTAATAAAACAAATATTCTTGTGATAGGGCCTGTACCTGGTCAGAAATATAGTGAAATCACCTTTCCTATCCTTTCCCCCGACCCCGCTACTAAGAAAGATGTTCACTTCTTAAAATATCCTATATATGTAGGAGGAAATAGGGGAAGGGGTCAAATTTATCCTGACGGAAGCAAGAGTAACAATACAGTTTATAATGCTACGGGAGCGGGTATAGTAAGTAAAATCATACGAAAAGAAAAAGGGGGATATGAAATAACCATAACAGATCCATCGGATGGACGTCAAGTGGTTGATATTATTCCTCCAGGCCCAGAACTTCTTGTTTCAGAGGGTGAATCCATCAAATTTGATCAACCATTAACGAGTAATCCTAATGTGGGTGGATTTGGACAGGGAGATGCCGAAATAGTACT
>JAPQWV010001590.1:75000-77500 GCA_027422505.1 Craterostigma plantagineum
TGACATTATATAGAATAGAACATATAGAAATCAAAAAATCCTCTTTCGGCTTACAATGATAATTAAGAATTAGGATTTTTGGGATAAGAAATAAACAAAACAAACCATGGATAAATCCAAGCGACCTTTTCTTAAATCCAAGCGATCTTTTCGTAGGCGTTTGCCCCCGATTCAATCGGGGGATCGAATTGATTATAGAAACATGAGTTTAATTAGTCGATTTATTAGTGAACAAGGAAAAATATTATCTAGACGAGTGAACAGATTAACCTTGAAACAACAACGATTAATTACTATTGCTATAAAACAAGCTCGTATTTTATCTTTGTTACCCTTTTTGACTAATGAGAAGCAATTTGAAAGAACCGAGTCAACCGCCCGAATTACTAGTCTGAGAACCCGAATGAAATAGGCTTATTCTTTGTTAACTTGAATCAGAATTCCAATCCGAACTCAAACGTAGATTGGTGGTTTGGTCGATAAATATGAGAATCCATATTTTATTATCGTGTCGTAAGAAAAAAAAAAAGAATCGGAAAAAAAAAAGTTTATTGAACGTGTTTAGTAATTTTGACTCCACCTTCCCGGAGTTTATTCTCCGGGGAATTCCGTTTAAGTTTTTCCGGTGTATTCTTTCCAATCTACTTCTTTTGTTTTTATGATTTCGTTGGAAATCATATAAAGACAATTCCTATTTGATATAGCCATTTGGGCTAGTATTTTACGATTAAGAAGCAACTGTCCCTTGTATAGATCATGTATTAATTTACTATAACTATAGGATACTCCCCTTTCTCGAATTACTGCGTTTATTCGAGTGATCCACAAACGACGAAAATTTCTCTTTTGATTATCCCTATCTCGATGAGCCGAAACCAAAGCTCTTATTTTCTGTTGAGTAATAGTTCGAGTAAGTCTTGAATGAGCCCCTCGAAAACTTGATGCAAATAAACGAAGTTTTGTTCTACGTCTCCGAGCTATATATCCACGTTTAATTCTTGTCATTGAATAAATAAAACTTTCACAAATAACTAATTGATTTCTTTTCTTTCAGTTATTCTTTTACCCGCCTTGGTCTATTAATAACCAAACGGATTTTCCAATGTATAAAATAACAATTCCAATGGCTTTGGCTACTATAACCTTCCCAACCACGATTTTTTCTTTTGCTAGGTGTCAAAAATATAGTCAATAAAAAAAATAGAAAAAAATATATAAATTAAATGGATAAAGAAATAGTGGATTCCATCGTTTCTATGGTTACTTGTTAAACGGTGAGGTCTTCTCTATACACCGGAGCCTTTACTTCATTTAAAAAATGTTATTGGGAACTTGTATAGTTCACACCACACTCTTTGGCTCTACCCATGAGTTATCCAGTAACAGGTCTTTCACAATAAGAGCCACCTATATAGTAACGGTATTTAATTATGAAAGTTAGCTGGGGTAGCTGACCCTCGTAGTCCGTTCTTGATCGAGTTAGAACTTTATTTTTTTGTTTTTTTTTTGAATTTCAATAAGATTTCCTCCGCTTATTGGATAACCATTTGCTACCAATGGAGAATTGCTTCTCATCTTAAATTCAGGTGATTGGATTTACACCAATCGCAACCATAAACTTTCTACACAATAGAAGGATGGATTTTCTTCTTTTTAGATAGTGAATGGAGTTCCTTCTTCCATTCTATCTTATTCATAGGTACTGATCACTCATACTGGAAAGCGGTTTTCTTGCTTTTTTTGTGCCAGCTCATGATGTAAACGCGTCGCACATACACCCTAGTACATGTTCCTCGACGTTGAGGACATCCCCGAAGAGCGGGGGATTTCGTGACATTTCGAATTGGCTGTCTTGTATTTCTAATAAGTTGTTTAATAGTTGGCATGTTGAAACATATACATAATGAGCTGGTTTAGATTGATCCTAACCGGATAATTATGAGTTTATTCTATTTAATAGATATAGTAAACTTGGAGATAAAATATCAAATCACGGATTTGCACAAAATCCATTTTTTCATTCAACTGCTACAAGATCAACAATTCCATAAGCTTTGGCTTCTGTTGCTGACATAAAAACGTCTCTTTCCATGTCTTCAGATACAACCCATAAGGGTTTGCCCGTCCTTTGTACATAAACCCTTGTGAGGGTTTCGCGTAGTTTCAGCAGTTCTTCCGCTTCCAGGATAAATTCTCCCGTTTGCGCCTCATAAAAAGAACTAGCAGGTTGATGGATCATTACCCTGATGATAGAAAGGTTCTCTATCTGGTGTGATGAAACGAACAGAAAAGGAAGATAAAGAAGAATAGAAAAAGAAGATATAATTGAACAACTGTACGGGCATCATCTTTTGTGCATTGCATACAGCTCTACAATTAAATTGATCCTTACTTTCCATTCAAGAAAGATCAAGATAGAATCTATCAGCTCCAGATGGATAAATGATCAAATTGCCACCCTTCCTTTCACGGGAGTTAAAAAATACTATGATGGCTCCGT